>JAOTQR010076709.1:0-46076 GCA_025774065.1 Solanum ossicruentum
TGCAACATAAGGGCCTCAAGTTGCCCATTGATCAATTGAGTCCCAAACTTTTATATTTTAAACCCAATTAAGGACTTACGACTTCAAACTAAATTTTATCCGCCAAATTCACTTAATTCCCTACTCCCGCACCTCCAACGGATTAAATTTAAGACATACTTCCATCCCAACAATTAATAAGAAACCTTAGGAAATTTCGGGGTTTAACAATTTCGTTTTTAGGGAGTCTTGGACAGCTATAGATAGAAAACATTAGAAAACACTATTTTCCTGGAGATTCCTCAAAACCTTGGGATTTTGCTTATCTTGTTCAAAATTGTAACTCGTGGATTCATTGATTCTTCAATAGTAAGTCATTTATTATGAATTCTTTGTATCATTGTGGGTTCTCATTCTTGAAGATGCTAGGCTAAACCCACAACTAGGGTTATGGGAACTATGACAAGTCAATAAGATAGGTGAATATGGGGTAAATCTTAGGATTGATTGGCATATATATCGTAGTAATCTTCATTATAATCTCTTCCTTGATGAGTCGACGCATTAGGGTAAGCCTTTATTCATTACATGCTCAAAAGGGATGTTTTGATTAGGAAAAGAGTTCTATGATGGAGGGTTTTTAACCTAGCCTAAGTACTTGAGACCGAAAGATGAGAGTATTCCAGGATTGACAATAAGGGTTAGCAGGTATACATTCTGAGACCTAAAGGTGATGAGCGATATGCATCTAAGAAGGACCGAGAGGTGAATTATATGTTACATAACTTGTTAGATTTTATACATGTAATCATGAATGAGTTTTACCACTAGATTCGGCTATCACATTAGATGTCATGGGAAACACAATCCTAGCTTCACATAAATTGTTTGAAATCTAGTAGTCCTTGCACTCATTTATTACTTTATTTTGATAACTTAGTTTTAGAAAATCCAAAAACCCCCATTTACGTTATGCACTTTTGTTTCGAGAATAGATATTGCATCTGAAAATAATACTAATAGATATATTTTCATGCATTCCCTATGGAATTGACCTCAACTCTGGTTGAGTTCTATATTTGAATAATGACCGCTTTACCATTCCTTTTGGAGTGTAAATTTGGCATATCAAATTTTGACGACATTGACAGGGAATACGGCGAAGTAATAGTCTATTAGTTGCAATTTTCAGTTTGTAATACTAGTCCCTAATTTTACTTTTGTTTCTTGTTTTTGTTTTTTCATAGGGAGCTACCGTTGTATACCACACACCTGAATCAAGGTGAAGCACATGTTCCTTATGACCACGAGCTTACTATGTTAATTCACAGAATGAATGCCTATGAATGCGAAGCAGCTGGACTGAGAGAGTTGGCTGTGAATCTTGCAGGTGGGGGAAATGACAGTCTGGGGGATGACAAAAATGCTGGCAATGAGTACCACCGGCAGCACCACTTAGACAGGTGTCACTACCCAGTGTAAGAGCCCGAGGACCTCTACAGCCCCAAGCAGTAAATGATGATGATAAGGGTGCTGGAACCACTGGAGCAATTGTACTTTCCCCCCTGCCCGCAGGTGTTAAGTTTACTATCATCAGTACTATGCTACAGATGCTACAGTTGAAAAGGTTGTTCAACGGAGTAACAACTGAGGATGCAAATCTACATGTCCTAAACTTTTTGGCGACATGTCAAGCGTTTGGGATTCCAACTAGCAAGCTATTAGGTTACGATTATTCCCATTGTCTCTTTCTAGTGCGAAGAGTAAATGGCTGAATGAGCTTCCACATGATTCTATTCGCACTTGAGAGAGTTAAAGGAGGCATTTTTGGAGAGGTTTTTCCCCGCATCAAGAGAACTGAAAATCACCGATAATATTTGGTCTCACAAGCAACTGCCGAATGAAGCACTACATGGGACATGGGAGAGATTCAGGCAGAAGCTTAAGCAGTGGCCCGATCACCTCCTTACGGATGAGCACTTGAAGGAAGACTTCTACAGGTCCTGCATCTTTGTGATAAAGCCGATCATTGATTCTGCTTATTGGGGACCATACATGTCTAGGACTTTCCCAAACATAGTGGTGATCTTAGACCAGGTAGCCAAAAACAACACGGCATAGTACACTAGAGAGGGGGACTGTTCGAGGCTAGTCTTTGAGATGACAGCGGAACAGTGATGAAAGGATGAGGAAAAGGGATTCAAGACATGGCCCACATAAAGACCCAATTGGACTTGCTGGAAAAGCGATTCTTAGACAGAGGTGCACAAAAGGTAAAGACTATAGACACAATGCCTAGGTATGAGGATCAAGGTTATAATTATGATGGGAAGGCGAACTTCTCAGGCAACCAGGGGGTTACCAGCCATTCAATGCGAGTAATCAAGGTCATAAATATGGTCGTGATCAGAACTATCAAGGAAACTGGCAGAACAAAGATGGCTCTAGGAACCATGAGCGTCAGAATGATAGTAGTGGAAACTCAAGATTAGAAGAGATGATGGCAAAGGTGCTTGACAAAGTTGAGTCCACCGAGGTAGGGATGCAAGAAGTAAAAGGGGAAATGTCCAATGTTTGGCAGCTGGTCGACTAACATTCCACCTCAATCAAGCAACTAGAGTAGCAAATGGGGCAATTGTCAGCATAAATAAATCAGAGAAAAGTTGGGTCACTACCTAGTGACACTATTTAGAACCCAAAAAATGATGGTCATTCCATGGCAGTAACCATGAGGAGCTGTGAGGTATTTTCTGACCTTGTTGTGCCCAGAAATGCAGGCTTGGATAAAGCTAAAGGTATGATGCCTAACCCCATGGAGGTGTATGTTGATGATTTGAGTGAAGAAGTTAAGGTGACACTAATGGAGCCTGAGGTTGCTAAAGAGCTTGAGGTGATACTAGTAGTAACTCAACCTTTGCCATCCATTCCTAAGACACCACCACCATTCCCCTAAAGGTTGCAGAAGAAGGTTGAAGATGGCTATTTCTAGAAGTTCTTGTCCATGTTAAAAGAAATATCAATGAACATCCCTCTAGTAGAGGCTCTAGTAGAGGCACTAGAGCAGATGCCGGTCTATGCTAAGTTCATGAAAGACTTAGTTACTAAGAAGAGGATAGCCACAATCGAGCCGGCAAACAATCTCCACTACTATATTGCCATCGCCATAAGATCTTTTGTAAAAAAGAAGGAAGATCCAGTTGCTTTCACTATCCTATATACTATTGGAGTGTTTGACTTTGCAAGAGTACCTTGTGATCTGGGTGCCAGCATCAACTTGATGCCACTGGCAATTTATAGGCAGCTGGGCTTAAGAGCCCCCATGCCCACTACAATGCGACTACTTATGACAGACAGATCGATGAAGTGGCTTGTAGGGATTTTATGTGATGTGCTGCTCCGTATAGGAAAGTTTAGCTTCCTTGTGGACTTTGTCATTCTGGACTACCAGGTGGATTTTGAGGTTCCCATTATCCTTGAGAGATTATTTTTGGCTACTGGTAGATGTAGAGCGAGGGGAGTTAACTTTCCGACTCAACACTGAAGAGGTGAAATTCAGTGTGCACTGCAATGAAGAGACCTAAAGAAGTGGTTGTGATGTCCATTTTAGATGTGGAAGATAATTGTCTTTTTGAGGTCCCACTTGAGGAAACATTAAGTGTATACATACTAGCGGCGGTGCTGATGAACTTCCTAGAGGATGGTATTAGTGGGTATGCAGACACAATGAATGTAGAGCAAGGCAAGGGAACCAGGCCATTTGTTCCCAGAAAGTTGGACTTAGACCTGCAGAATAGGTCTACACCGCCATCTAAACCTTCCATTAAGGAGCCTCCAACTGTCGAGCTCAAGGAGCTGCCCAATACTTAAGGTATGTATTTTTGGGCACTGACAACACTCTTCCTATGATTATGGCTGCAGATCTCCAGGAAATCAAGTGGAGGCATTGACAGGGGCCTCTAAAAGTTCAAGCAAGTTATTGGTTGGACCATTGCAGATATTATAATGATTCCTCTAGGGATATGCACACAAAAGATCAAATTAGAGGATAACTATGGGCCCAGTATTGAGCACCAGTGCAGGCTAAACCCACCTATGCAAGAGTTGGTAGAAAAGGAGATAATCAAGTTGCTAGATGTTGCACCGACATACCTCATTTCTGATAGCAAGTGGGTCAGTCCAGAGCAGTGTGTCTCGAAGAAAGGGGACATGACAATGGTAGCTAACGAAAAAAATGAGCTGGTCTCGTTAAGACTTGTCACTGGACAGCGAGTGTGCATGGACTACCAAAAGATAAATAAATAGAACTTGAAAGACCATTTCCGTATACCCTTCATGGACCATATATTTGATAGGTTTGCAGGTAGAGGGTGGTACTGCTTCTTGGACGGGTACTCGGGCTACAATCAAATATCCATAGCCCCGGAGGATCAGGAAAAGACTACTTTCACTTGCCCGTATGGGACTTTTTCCTTCAGAAGGATGCCCTTTGGACTGTGCAATGCCCTTACCACCTTCTAGCACCGTATGATGTCGATCTTCACCGATATGGTTGAAAGCAACCTCGAGGTATTTATGGATGACTTCTCTATAATGGGTGATTCCTTCGATACATGTCTGGTAAATCTTAGCAAGGCCCTACAGCGTTGTGAGGAGGCTAACTTGGTGATAAATTGGGAGAAATACCACTTCATGGTCAAGGAGGGGATAGTTCTTGGCCATAAGATTTCTTAAAAGGGCATAGAAGTGGATAAGGCGAAGATCGAGGTGATTGAGAAACTACCACCTCCTATCTGTATGAAGGGGGTCCAGAGTTTCCTTGGGCATGAAAGTTTCTATTGCTGATTTATAAAAGGCTTCTCCAAGATTGCACATCCGTTGTGCAAGCTATTGGAGAAGGATACTAGTTTGATGATAGCTGCAGGCATGCCTTTGAAACCTTGAAGCAAAAGTTAATTTCTTGCAAGCCTGTTGGTTGCACCTGACTAGATTGACCCTTTTTAGGTGATGTGTGATGCAAGCTGAATTGTTATGGGTGTTGTGCTTGAACAGAAGCACAACAAGATCTTCCACCCCATCTACTATGCCAGCATGACCCTTAATGATGCTCAAAAGAATTATACAGTGGCTGAGCAGGAATTGCTGGCCATGGTATATGCATTCGACAAGTTCATGGCTTACCTATCAAGTACCAAATCAATAGTGCACACCGACCATACAGCCTTGAGATACCTCATAACAAAGAAAGATGCTAAGCCAAGGTCGATCAGATGGGTTCTCCTGCTGCAGGAGTTTGACTTTGAGGTCCTAGATAGAAAAAGGATCTAAGAACCAAGTAGCAGACCACTTGTCCAAATTGGAGGATGAATCAGTACTGAAGGATTGGTTAAGCATCGATGATTCTTTTCTCGATGAGAAGGTATTGGCAGTTGTTGACCTTTTTCCTTGGTTTGTTGATTTTGCTAACTTTCTAGTGAGCGATATTATGCCAGAGGGCCTTAACCCTCACCGAAGAACAAAGTTCCTTTTTGATGTGCGTAGGTACTTTTGGGATGACCTATTCTTGTTTTGAACATGTGCTAAAGGGGTTATCAGGCGGTGCATTCTAGAAGCAAAGATGTTGAATATCATGGAGGCCTATCACTCATCCGCAATGGGGAGGTCATCATGGTAGGGCCAGAATAGCGAAGAAGATTCTCCAATATGGGTACTACTGACCCACGATCTATAAAGATGCCCACGACTTAGTACTGGGGTGTGATCAGTGCCAGCGACAGGGAAACATCTCAAAGCACCAGGAGTTGCCATGACCCTGATTCTTGAGGTAGAGATGTTTGACATTTAGGGCATTGACTTCATGGGCTTATCTGTGAGTTTGTATGGAATGAAGTACATCCTAGTGGCGGTGGACTATGTTTCAAAATAGGTGGAGGCAGTTGCATTACCATATAACGAGAGTAAGAGTGTTGTCCAGTTTCTGAGGCGGAACATCTTTTCCAGATTTGGGACACCCAGAACTATCATCAGTGACAGGGGTTCTCACTTCTATAACAAGGTTATCCTTGCTGCATTACCAAAATATGGAGTAAGGTAACACAAAGTAGACACACCCTATCACCCATAGACTAGTGGACAGGTCGAAGTGTCAAACAGAGAGATCAAGGAGATCATGACCAAATCTGTGAATGCCACTAGGACTGATTGGGCGAGGAAGTTAGATGATGCACTTTGGGCCTATAAGATGGCTTACAAGACACCCATTGGTATGTCTCCATATCAGTTGGAGTTTGGTAAAGCCTGTCATCTACTTGTGGAGTTAGAGCACAAGCCACTTTGGGCTTTAAAGAAGCTCAACAAGAATTAGGAGGAGTCTACTGACTTGAGACTTCACCAGCTCAATGAGTTGGATGAGTTTCGCCTCCAAGTGTATGAGAGTGCAACGCTATACAAACAGAGGATGAAGATCCAACATGACAAGCATATTGCCAAATGGAGTTTGAAGGTTGGTGATAAAGTGCTTGTATACAACTCCAGATTGAGATTGTTCCCAAGTAAACTCAAGTCAAGGTGGTCTGGCTCGTACATGATTATCCAGGTATTTCCCCATGGGGAAATTGAGCTAGAAGCAGAAAATGGGGATCAGTTCAAGGTGAATGGGCAGAGAGTCAAATAATACTTAGGTGCAGTAAAAGAAGCCTCAGTGATTGAGGTCTTGTTCCTTGACGAAGTCTAAGTAGTCAAGGATTGTGCGTCGTGCCACGACGTTAAATCAGGTGCTTCATGGGAGGTAATCCATGTATTGTACTAGTATATAAACATTAAAAAAAATGTTAATTTGTATGTCATGCATAGCATATATGGTGGAAGACATGTCTTGAGGCTAAAATGCCCCGTTTGTGTTAAGCCAAAAGAATTTGCCAAGTGTTCCCACATGGCCCACATACACGAGTCGTGTCATACCTAACGGCTCATGGGAGGAGTCATCAGATGGTTGTGTGTGACACATGCAAGTGCATCAAAAATGCCAAGGGTAGTCTCACGGGCCACTTACATGGCCCGTCAACCATTACAAGACCCGTGCGGATCTTCGTGTGGTGCATGCATATGGGCTCAAGGAGATTTTATTGCATAATTCACCAAGTGTTGCCACACGGTGTATGTACACGGCTTGTAATAGAGTAAACGGCTCGTGGATGGTGTTGTTACGTGTATATGTGCCAGGTGAGTCAAATAAGCATAAAGTATCGAACCACGGTACATCTAACAGCCCGTGACATGTTTCATGACCCGTCTGGTGGCCCGTGGAGGTGTCGTCATCCAACCCACATCTAGGTAAGTGAAAATTTCTTTATGGCAAATGGGACAGACAATCCAAATGGACCGTGACACACGTCACAGGCCGTGAAGCCGTCCATGTGGTGAGCATTGACCGGTCAAACATGGTTGACAAAGACTTTTTAAAACCCTTTACTTTGTCTCACCAGCTCATTCCCAAATTTCCCATTCTCTCTCTATCTCACGGCTCCCTCTCCTCTTCTCACACCTTCTCTCTTAAAAACCTAACAAATTACTATCTTTTTTGTGATGATTCATGAGTCTAATTCATGATTCATAGCTTCATTTAAGTGTGGGCTCTACTTTTTAAAGCAAGTCTTCCTCTCCATTGTTTCTCATCAAGTAAGAACTTACTTTCTCTATCTTCTAGTGTAGAATTTGGTGCTTGCATGTGTAGATTTTGGTTCAAAAGTGTTCCTTTCTTGGTTTAATGCATCATAATATTTATTCTTGATGTTGAGTGTGCATATGGTGGTGAAAGCCACCATTGTTGAAGTTGTTAAGGTCTTAACCATGAAACTGAAGACTTTCATTGATTTTGACATAAGTCTTGGCGAAATTTCCTTGTATATGCTATTGTGTTGAATTAATCATGATTAAGAGGGGTGACATTGCATGAACTTGTGTGTATGTGCATGATGAGTTGAAAAATGGTCAAAGGGAGGGGGTCGAATGACTGTTTTCACAGACCGTGTCATGGTTCACGAACCATCTAACGGCCCTTGACATGCCGTCAGTCAACCACATGACCAAGTGCCCCTGGACGAGCCCTTTCACAGACCGTATCTCGTTACATGGGTTGTGTAGAGTGTCGTTGACCATGTTCCACCTGTATCACTTTACTTAGGTCGATTTTAATGTTAATTCACATATGTTGTGTAAGTGCACTGGATCTATGATAGACCGGGTGATGCCACTCTTAAGGGTTATTGTCACCTTTATGGCACAGGGGAAATATGAGTACCCATTAGTGCATCAACCTGCTTGTGCAATAATTTCTAACGAGTTGTATTCACTTGTGGCACTTGCAGGTACTAGGGTCCACGCCCCAGGCTAGACCAATGAAATGACAGGGACGAGCATGTGTCACGTCTCCATGATTCCCCAACTGTATCATCTAGCCATCAAACTAGGGGTGACTCAGGCGATGACTCCTCCAGTGGGTTCGAGGTTTGGTATAAAGGCAATGTCTGCCCTCACTCCCCTCATACTACACGGGCCCGTGCATCAGGCAGATGCATAGCCCCCCAGTCTGATGAGGGGGTTCCTTCTACGGGAGTTGAGGAGGAGGCAGATGCCCGGGAACAGGAGAAGAATACTTCAGACCTGGAAGAACAGGTGAAAACTCCAGAGGCTAAGTGTCACGACACTGAGGAGTAGGCAAAGGAGATCGAACTCTAAGAAAGTGATAATAAAGCTATATAATTTGTAGTCTCCAGATGACGAATCTCGAAACTAAGCAGGGCACTTATTATATTTCTGAGGGTTCAGTAGATAGTCCCAGGAGCTAAGGATATTTATGTGAATGGGCATACAAAAGGTTCCTGAGGTTTCCAATGGTGGTCGGTCATCCCAGAGGTCTCACGAACCAACTTGATGGCGTTCCAGAAATCAGAGATACTTTTGTATCACATAAGTTTATTTGGATGGTGCAACCACCTAGGTACTATAGGCCATCCATAGTTGAGGAAATCTACTCTAACTATGCTGCTAGTCTACTACACTCTATAGAGGGTACCCAACTTAAGAAGGTGAAGTGACAGATCACACTTAGTATGTCCACGCAGTCAAATGTGATGTTGCATGCTACACAAGTGAATATTTCAGAAACCACCATCAACCGCTTCCTATTTGGACATATTATGAAGCTCCTCTAGATGGCTAATTCATGGATAGACACTTGCGAATTATGGATAAGGGGCGGATGTCCGACTCGGCATCTTGGGCTGAACTATTGGGATGGATTACCTAATGAGTTGCCATTGAGGGGCGACAGCATCTTGGGTTACAAATCCCAAGTATCCTATCGCCAAAGCATCTCTGACATTTGCTGCAAAATTCTAGTGGACAGTGATGCTGGCCAGGTTGAGGCCCACAGTTAATGACAATCTACTCCAACCTTTGCATATCTCTCTGATAGCATACCTAATGTCCAAATACTAAATCAATGTGGGATGAATCATTGCCTTGGAGATGCGATACCGGGCCTTATCTGAGAGAGCTAGCATGCCTTTCCCGTGTTTGGTTCGTGTCCTTTGCAATTAGGATGGTATTGCTGCTACTCACTTTTTGGATAAGAAATTAGCTCCCAAGGGCATGGAAAATATTGCCCTGATTAAGGATGTCCAAAACCCTCTCATGAAGAGCATAACTTGTTCCCTAGGGGGCCCGACAAACTTCCCCTCAGCACCTCTACAATAACCCTTGCTATTTGAAGACTGTACAACTGCCCTACCATTAGGCATGGCTTCTAAGCGGCTCGAGGGTAGTGCTGCAGCTCCTCCAGTACAACAAGAGTATGCATATATGCCTTATAAGTTCTTGTCCAGAATGGTGGCAGACGAGCACCAAACATGTGTCATCATAGATCAGATAGTAGAAAGGATTCTGCAAGTGGTCCAATCTCACTCACAGCAGGTCATGGACCAACATAACGAAGTTCTTCTGAGCTGAATCACCACTTTAGAGAGCGAAGTCACCACTTTGGAGAGATACTTCCATAACATGTTTGGGAGTATGTTCGGGGACGAAATGAAAAACTTGGTTCAAATGGTAAATGATATGAAGGCCCAGATTGTTCAGCAGACCGCACAGTACCAAGAACCCCCACCGGCCCCAACTCTGGAATCTTGGATGAGCCTGTTCAATGCTCCCATGGCTCTTGTTCTAAATGAGATATAAGGCATTTCGCCTGCCCCATCTGATGCACCTGCGCCACCTACAGATCAGCTCGAGAGGAAGGACAAGGGTCAGCGACATGACTACCGAAGTAGTCCTCCCCGTGACCCACAGAAAGAAGAAGAGTGGTAGATGCGCAAGGCCTCTAGGGCCCAAGGCCAAGCAGCAACCGAACAGAAGGAACGAGAGCGGCGAGCAAGAGAAGCGGAATGGGTAAGAGCCTCCAGTAGCACCTTTGGACCTGGTGCTACGTATGATGATAGAGACCCCCTAGGAGGGTCTCATCCCACCAACACTGCTGACGCCTAGGGCGTCCCAGGTTTGTTCTATCCCCTATCTGTTAGTTTATTTGTGTTATGGTATAGTGAGGACACTACATTATCTTTTCGGAAGGGGTGGAGCATCCCACCACTTGAGAGTTTTTCTTGCCATGTTTCTTTTCTCTCAAGTGCATTATCTAGTAAAACTGGCATGTTTAGGTCATACTATTTGTGTAAATACAAGTGTTCATAGAAGTCTAGGATAACCCTTGTGTTAATATTTTTGTGATATCCCTTGTAGACAATGTTAAGGTTATATATGCTTGCATCTCATCTGGACTAACTTATTTGATTGCTGGTAGGTATTGTGTGTGTATGGTTGGCATTCCAATGAATGAAGCATGTCTATGTGATTTAATACTAATTAGTGTAGAAGATGTGCCATATGTGTGTGAGCTAATTGCATAATTCAGTCGACGCACTTGTGAGATAGAACTTGACTGATTAGTCCCATGGAAATAATTGACCAACTAGATTAGGATGTGATCTTAGGCCATTGTTTTTGACTAGTCACTTAGCCAAAAATTCATCAACCAAATAAAATTTTCCCTCTTGAACGAAAAATTGAGCCTAAATGGACCCTTTCTTTTAAATCACCCAAATTCACTTCCCTAACTATTTGTTGGCCGTTGTTTTGGCCCTGGTCTCTCCAAGGACATTGTGAACCTCTGCTTAAGTCAAAATCCTAAGTTGAGGGTGGCGTATGTTGGCCCTGGTCCCATAGAAAGATATTGTGAACCTTGATCCAAGCCAAAGGGTTGAGTTGAGGGTGGCTAGTGTAGGGAAAACAGAAAAATGAGTGTGGAAAAGAATAAAGTGATACAAAGAGAAAAACATGGGTTGTGATAATGATTAAAATTAATGAGTAAAAAAGAAAAGAATTAAAATGAGTAAATGATCACGGAAATCACTTCCCGTACTATAGAAAGTTGGAGAAATAGGGGCAATAAATGTTGGTGACCAAAATACAAATGGCTGAGTCAAAATAATTGTTTGGGAGAGGTCTTTTAGACACTTAAATCCTAAATGTACCTAGCCCGAGCCTATGCTACAAGTCACAAAAGTCCTAATGTGATCCTAGAAAGATCTTTCAAGAGTCAAGGTGGTGAAAATAAGGGCAAGTTTATGATCGATACATGTGTCCACTGAAAGTCATTTCTGAGAATGAGTGACTACATTCCAGTCTCTGTTTTACATGCTTATGTTATGAGTGAGACTTCTTTGTAGTGACGACACTATCTTTTGCATTAATTGGTTGCTAACTCAACTGGGGTGTCTTTATTCTTGATTATATGTGTATTGACCATGCATGCATGATGTTTGCCTTAATCTTTGTGGGTCTGTTTAGGGTGTGAGCACATTCTTAAACTTGTTATTGAGGCATACGTGTTGAAAATTGTGGGGCGATCCATAGTCTGAGTAAGAACTTGTATTTATGTGTTGTTTGACTGAGTTGTTGTTGCTTGAGGACAAGCAATCATTCTAAGTTGAGGGTGTTGATGATTCATAGATATACGATTCTTTTAAAGCTTCTAAAAAAAGGATTTTTGCGCATTCTCAAGCAAATTTGTTATTTTGATTTTCATTTTTGTTGTTTTTCATGGCTAAGGCATTGAGGAATGGGTGAATTATGGGAAAAGAGATGAAAAAGAGCTCCGGGATGAGCATAAGGAGAAAAAAAATGAACCAAATGAGGGCACATGGGTGCCTACATGGCTCGTTTACCATCACACGGTCTTTGAGGCTCACTATGGCCTCATACTTGGGGCGTGGCACAAGAGCGACGAGCTAAACTTCCAAGGCAAGCTTCACGACACACTACACTATCCGTGGAGCGTAAGATGGGTCGTGGAAGGGCTAGTGGAGTGACTGAGCCACTACCGTCGAAAGTCGAAGAATGGGAGGTAAGTGGTATGTGACGGGATATGTCACAAGCCATGTGACCAACCACAGTCCGTGACTTGGCTCGTGACATCAAGTGGAGCTGGAAAAATATTGAAGGAATGGCAGACGAACCGTTTCACGGACCATCAACATCCATAAGGACCATTGACGGAGAGTGATGTAGTGGTGCAAGTTTTTGGAGGCCAAGTATAGCCACACGAACCGTTTGACGGTCCGTCTAACGTCACACGGTACGTGTGGTAGCCTGTGTTTATACGATGTGATTTTTCCTATTTTAAATCGGATTAGGTTTTCTTTGTATATAAATAGTATTTTTATTTCATATTTAGGGAGTCTTGGATGGCTAGAGATAGAAAACACTGATTTCCTGGGGATTCCACAAAACCTTGGGATTTTACTTATCTTGTTCAAGATTGTAACTTATGGATTCATTTATTATTCAATAGTTAGTCATTTATTATGAATTCTTTGTATCATTATGGGTTCTCTTTCTTGAATATCTAGGCTAAACCACAACTAAGATTGTGGGAACTATGACAAATCAATATGATAACCGAATATGGGGTAAATCTTTGGATTGATTGGCATATATATCATAGTAATCTTCATTATAACTTCTTCCTTGATGAGTTGATGCATTATGGTAAGCCTTTATTTATTACATTCCTGAAAGGGATGTTTTGATTAGGAAAAGAGTTCTATAAAGAAAAGTCGGGGTTTTTAACCTAGTTTAAGCACTTGAGACTGAAAGGTGAGAGTATTCTGGGATTGACAATAAGGGTTGGCAGGTATACGTTCTGAGATCGAAAGGTGGTGAGTGATATGCATCTAAGAAAGACCGAGAGGTGAATTAGATGTTATATAACTTGTTAGATTTTATGTACGTAATAATGAATGAGTTTACCACTAGATTTGGCTATCATATTATATGTCATGGGGAACACAATCCTAGCTTCGCATAAATTAGTTGAAACCTAGTAGTCCTTGCACTCATTTGTTACTTTATTTTAATAACTTGGTTTTGTAGAAACCAAAACCCCCCATTTACATTATGCATGTTTATTAATAGATATTGCTTCTGAAAAGGGTGCTAATAGATATATTCTCACGCATTCCTTGTGGGATCGACCTCAACTCTGGTTGAGCTCTATATTTGATCAACAACCTCTTTACTATTCCTTTTGGAGTATAAATTTGGGTGTATCAAGTTTGCAAAAATATGCAATAAAAACAAAATAAAGTGGAGGGTATTTGTCACCCCCAGTAAGGAGACCGAAGACGTGGCTGACACCCAGAGATTATTGCTAGTCCTCAAGCGAACCACTTGGCCTCATCACATTCATTCAATCAATCAGTTTACTAATCAGTGGAAGGCAAAAAAAAAAAAGTAAATGGGCACATCTTATCATCTAGTCTCAAACAATAATATAATAGAAGAAGGCTAGTAGAAGGAACTAGCTCTCAATCTTAACAATCAACATTTGACTCTATTCTATGAACCTCTATCACTATCAGGTGGTGCCAATGTCAGACCCATGGCTATCTCAATTAATAATAAGATAATAAATATCTAACTATAAAGCAAGATGAAAAATATAATGAATCCGCCGAAGTAGGGAAGGCTCACCAATCAGCTGAACTTTCTATATCCTCAATGATGAACCTATTGATGAGCTCTAATCCCTGCATCTACATCATAAAATAATGCAGCGCCGAGTGGCATTAGTACGTGGAATTCACGATATGTAAAATAGCTGAATAAATCAGAAAAAGGTAGAATAATATAAAACAATATCAACTCAGAATAATCGACAATCAACATATAAACTGTCTATCTAAAGCTAGAATAAAGAGTATAAAATTGACCCATCTAACCCATCAAACCTCATCAATCAAACTAGGCTCATCTCAATGGAATTTAACTCAACTCATCTCATCTCAACTCAGAGTACTCAATGCGGGAATATTATGGAGTTTCTCTTATTCGACAATAATCACTTTGTGAGATAGTGATTGTACAATAATCTTGCTAATATTTCCATAGCCATTCTATACTTATTAGGTAGGGAACGAATAAAAACCCATAAATGACAAGTCCAAAATGGAGACAACAATCTACAAGTCCTCTATTGTTTCAGGGATTTCTAATAAGAGGGAAGCTTAACCTAATGTAATGTGATGGTCCTAATCCTCACCTACATTTGGCTACGTAGTTTGACAAGTGCGAGTTGGATTAACTTTTACTCTTTCGATGCTTCATACTATCTCATGACTCAATGCTCATACAATAATCAATCCAATCGAGCCAATCAAACTATCTCAATCATATTATCTCAAATCGGCCTCGTAGAGGCTCTCATCATTTAATCAGTCTTATAGAGACTTTAATCATACTATCAATTCAACTCTCAATCATTAGCTCAAGGTTTAGAACAACCATTAGGAAAAAATCGAATAGACAATCCATTAGAATTCATTTGGGGAGACTCATGGATCATCAAATGTATCATTAGACTGGCGCGCAAATGTAATAATTTTCTCTAAAATTTTCTGAATGAGTTTTCCAATTCCCATCAAAAAAATTTGAAAAAAAATAAATGCTGGTCCGCATCCCAGGCGCGTCGCACCTTGGCCGCGCACCAACACTATTTCTGCATCTGGGATCGAAAAATTATCTTCGATCCAATGACTCTAAAAATCGATTGAGACCATTTTTCCACTCAATTTTTCATGCTGATCATATTTCAAATCTCTAATTTGCAAATGGAACATGGGAAGATGCATTATGCAGATATCACTATTCTAGGGGTATTTTGATAATTTTATTAGGTATTACATCATCTCTCCCTTGGGATCATTCGTCCTCGTATGATGAGTAAGGGTGGATATCAAGGAACAAATGGACTCAAAACTCATTTCAACCTTCCCATCTATTAATCAAACTCTCGACTCTTCCTCAATCATCAATTAGTCTATTCGGACTCAAGAATAGACAATCAACTCAAGAATAAATCATTCAGTTTAGTTAAGAGTAAGGAATTTACCTTCAACATTCTTATCATAAGGCACAAATAAGTGCCAATATTTTGCTTTCATCTCTTCCTAAACTTCCCATGTAGCTTTTTCAACAAACTGATTTCTCCACAGGACTTTAGCTGAGTCTATCTCTTTAGTTCTCAACTTGCAAACCTGACAATCAAGGACTTGGACTAGAATCTCTTCGTATGACAATCTATCCTTCACTTTAATATCTCAATAGGGACCACCAGGGTAGGATCTCCCAAGTACTTCTTCAACATCAAGACATGGAACACTAAATGAATACCGTCTAACTAGGAAGGCATATCTAACTCATAATCAACCTTTCTAATTCTCTTCACAATCTGATAAGGTCCAATATAGCATAGACTCAATTTTTCCTTCTTCCCAAATCTCATGACACCCTTCGTAGGTGACACTTTCAAGTTTATCCAATCATTTACCTCAAACTCCAAGTCTCTCCTCCTAATATCAGTGTAAGATTTCTGGCGACTTTGTTCAGTCCTCAATATTTCTTTAATGACCTTAAATAGTGGACAAGATCAGGCCCAATAAATTCTGCTACTCCAATCTCGAACCACTCAATTAGTGATCAACATCTGCTCCCATATAAAGCTTGGTAGGGAGCCATTTGAATGCTTGCATGATAACTATTATTATATGTAAATTCAATTAATCTTAGGTGATCATCCCAATATCCTTTGAAATCAAGAACACAGGCACTCAACATATCCTCTAACGTCTGAATTGTACGCTTTGCCTGACCATCTGTCTATGGATAAAAGGCTGTTCTTAAATTCACTATGGTATTCAATCCTTTCTGAAACAACCTCCAAAATTAGGAGGTGAATTGAGCTCCTCTGTCCGAGATGATGGAAGGGAACTCTATGCAACATCACAATCTCTTGGGTGTACAACTTGGCATACTCCTCCACAGTGTTGGTTGTCTTAATTGCTAAGTAGTGAGCCAATTTGGTCATCCTATCCACAATTACCCAAATCAAATCATATTGCTTTTGACACCTCGATATACCAGTAATGAAATCCATATTGATCATCTCCCACTTCCATTCAGGTATCCCAAAGTTCTAGGCTAATTTGCACGGTCTTTGGTGTTCAACTTTCACTTGCTGGAAATTCGAGCACTTTGAAATGAACTCAACAATATCCCTCTTCATTCCATTCCACCAATAGACTTCTCTCAAGTCGTGGTTCATCTTGGTAGAGCCAGGATGAATATAATATCTAGAACTATGGGCTTTAGCCATAATCCTTTCTCGAACACCATCAACATCAGGAACGCACAATCTGCTCTAGTATCTCAACACTCCATCTCCCCCTTTGGAGAAAATCATCACTTTCTGTTTGTGGACAACCTCCTTCAATTGAACAATAATGGGATTTTGGTCTTGCTTTTCCTTCACCTCTGCAACTAAAGGATAAAGTAGACCCATTCTGAATGTTAATTCCTCCCTTATTATTCTCTTCAAGTTGAACTCCCAATCGAGCTAATCGATGCACTTCTTTAGCTAGTTCCCGCTTTCCTTCCTCAACATGGGTTGTGCTACTCATTAACAACCTACTGAGAGCATCAACAACAATGTTAGCTTTACCTGGATGGTAGACAATGCTCATGTCATAATCCTTGAGCAACTCCAACCACCTTCTCTATCGCAGGTTGAGCTCTTTCTGACTGAAGACATACTGAAAAGTCTTGTGGTCAGTGAACACATCCACATGTACTCCATACAAGTAGTGGCGCTAGATTTTAAGTGCAAACACTATCGCTGCCAACTCAAGATCATGGGTCGGATAGTTCCTCTCATGAGCCTGAAGTTGCCTGGAAGTATAGGCTATCACTTTTCCTCTCCGCATTAGCACACATCCCAATCCAACTCTCAAAGCATCGCAATAGATCAAAAGTCCTCTATCCCATAGGGTAAGGTTAAAAATGGTTCAGTTGTCAGTCTAGTCTTCGACTCTTGGAAACTTCTCTCACATTCGTCGAACCACTGAAACTTAACCTTTTTCTGAGTCAATTTAGTCAATGGTGCTGATAAGGAAGAAAATCCATCAACAAATCGGCATAGTAGCCTACCAACCCTAAGAAACTTCTTATGTCAGTTAGAGGTGGTCTGGGCCAGTTCTTGGCCGCTTCAATCTTTTGAGCATCTACTCAAATAAAATCACCAGAGACAACATAGCTAAGGAAAGCCACTGACTTAAGCCAAAATTACATTTCGAGAATTTTGCATACAACTCATAGTCCTTAAGTGTTTGGAGGATAACTCTGAGGTGATTAGCATGCTCCTCCTCATCTATCGAATATACCAAAATGTCGTCGATGAATACAATCATAAACATATCAAGGTACAGTTTGAACATCCTATTCATCAAATACATGGAGGCTGCATGTGTATTTTCCAACCAAAAGGACATGACCAAGAACTAAAAATGACCATATCTAGTCCTAAAGGTTGTGTTTGGAATGTTACATTCCCTCACTTTCAACTGATGGTAGTCAGACCTGAGGCCTATCTTTGAGAAATAGGAGGCACCCTGATGTTGGTCAAACAAATCATCTATCCTTTGAAAAGGATATTCTTTATTGTATCCTTTTTCAGTTGCATGTAGTTGATAAACATTCTGAGAAACCCATCTCTCTTACACATGAATAGGACTGGGGCACCCCAAGGAGAAACACCCAGCCTTATGAAACCTTTTTCTAACAAATCTTTCAATTGTTTTTTTTACTCTTTCAATTCAGCGGGGGCCATCCTATAAGGTGGAATTGAGATAGGATGGGTATCAAGAAGAAAATAAATGCCAAATTCAATATCCCTATCAGGAGGGACTCTAAGTAAATCCTTGAGAAATACTTCTGGAAACTCATTCTCAATCGGGACTGACTCAAGAGTAGGAGACTCAACATCATCAAATTTGACTATAATAAGGTGGTAGATATAACCCTGAGCAATCATCTTTCTGGCTCTAAGGTATGAGATAATCTTTCCTTTAGGTGCTACGAAATCACCCTTCCACTCTAGAATCGGTTCATTTGGAAAATGGAACTTAACAGTTCGGGCTCTACAATCGATAGTAGCATAACAGGCGTGAAGCCAATCAATGCCAAGGATCAAATCAAAATCAGTCATCTCTAACTGGAAAAAAATCAATGATAGTATCCCTATGATGAATGGACACTTTACAAGCTCTATAGACTCTCTCAGCTCGAATAGACTCATCCACGGGAGTAGAAACATCAAAGGGTTCAAGAAGACTCGCAGGGGTTCTATCAAATCTACTGGCCACATAAGGGGTTACAAACCAATAGAAAAGACTCGAATCATACCCTTCACAACATCTGGGGAGTTCTCCTGATCATGTCTACTACCTATGGCATACAAATATTTTGTAGCTCCACTTGTGCTTGACGTAGTACCTCTCTGGTTTCCTTTAGTTGGTGGGCCAAGTGCAGAAGATTGAGAGCCAGTTAGCCCACTTTTGATAGTCTTTCTAATAGTGACACACTTGGCTACACTTGTAGCATACATCGCTCCCCTCACAATATTTGCCCAAGTGCAATTTACTACACTTGCCACATGCTGGCGTACCCAGTGAACCTTGAGCCATACTGGCTTGTGACTGAGATCCATGGGATCTAATATTCTGGGACCTCTAACTTTACTGATTATGGGCACAGGTGCACTAGCATATGATGGTGCGGGAAATCGATTAGCATTCCCCTTCCTTCCAACCTCATGGCTACATGTTTTTCGCTTTCTTGCTTCTGTATTCTTCTTTATCATGCTGCCTCTCCTCATCAGCTTGTTGCACAAAATTCATCAATCTCCTAATATCCATGTCACTCACAAGCATTGCTACCCTCCCATCTCTCTTTAGCCCTTGATTCAACCTACCAACATATATTCCCATCCTCCCCCTTATATCAACAACCATGTCCGGAGCATATCGAGACAGTTGAGTAAACTTCAGCCAAATACTCTTGCACAGACATAGAGCCCCATTTCAAGTTCAAGAACTCTCTTACCTTAGCCTTTATTTGATCCTTTGGAAAGAAGCCCCCCAAGAAAGCTTTCTCAAACATTGCCCAAGTCAGAACTGGGGCATCCTATCCTCTACCCTTCTTCCATTGGTCGAACAAAAGTCTGGCCATACCTTGAGTTTGTAAGCAGATAGTTCAACTCTGTCAGCATCAGCCACATGCATCACTTGGAATATATTTTCAAGCTCCTCCACATAGTTCTCAGGTTCCTCAGTGGATGCAGACCCTATGAACTCTAGCGGATTCATCCTTAAAAATTCCTGGACCCTAAATGTGTCATGTGCATCTTGTCTACCTGCTCCTTTTCTTGCAGCATATGTTGTGACAGCTTGGGCTAGAGCTTGAATAGCCTGGCGTAGCTCAGTATTAGAAACCTCATCTTATGGGGGCTTCTCAATAGGGACGGCTAGCTTCACGGGCTCCTCATGCCCTTAAGGCTCAGGTGGGTCGACATTCTGTCTGGTGGGACATTCTCTACCTCTGATAGCTCTTCTATGAGGCATGATCATAACTGCAATGCGCAAAGCATGAATTAAAAGAGAATCTTTCATAGAGTATAACTCCATCGCACGATTTAGAACATGAAAGAAGTGAAAAAATTCCTAATGTCATATAGCCTCCTGCTTATAAAGTGTGGTCGACAACATACCCATAAACAAGACTCTACTAGACTTGGCTTCATAAACCCCCTAGGAAACTTGAATTCATGCTTTGATACCAAGTTTATCATGTCCTGGAGGGGACCTAAGACATGGTCGGCACTCAGAGACTATTGCTAGTCCCCAAGTGAACTATTGGCCTCATCACATTTATTCAATCAATTATTTTGCTAATCAGCGAAAGGCAAAAGAAAAGTAAATGGGCACATCTTGTCATCTAGCTCAAAACAAAATATAATATAAGAAATCTAGTAGAAAGAACTAGCTCATAATCTTAATAATCAACATTTAGCTCTTGACTATGAAGCCTCTATCACTATCAGGTGGTGCCAATGACAGACTCATGTCTACCTCAATCAATAATAAGATAATAAATGTCTAACTCTAAAGCAAGAGAGATAACATAATGAATCCTCCAAAGTAGAGGGGACTCGCCAATCAGCTGAACGTCCTAGATCCTCAATGATGTGCCTATTGATGATCTCTAATCCCTATATCTGCATCATAAAATGGTGCAGCGCTGAGTAGCGTCAGTACGTGAAATGTAAAATAATTGAATGAAACAAAAATATGTAGAATAACATAGAACAATATCAACTCAGAATAATCAATAATTAACATGTCAAATGTCTATCTAAAGAAAGAATAAAAAGTAGACAATTGACTGATCTAACCTCATTAATCAAACCAGACTCATCTCAAAGAAACTTAACTCAACTCATCTCATCTCGACTCAGAGTAAGTGTGAGAACTTTCAAAGAATATCTCTTATCCGACAAGCACACTTATGAGCTAGAGATTGTACAACAATCTCACTGATGTTGCCACAATCATTCTGTACTTACCAAGTAGGGAATGAATCAATATCATAATGGATAAGTCCAAAATAGAGACAACAATCTACAAGTCCTCTATTTTTTCATGGACTTCTAATCAGAGGGAACCTCAACATAATGTGATGTGATTTTCCTAATCCTCACCTACATTTCGCTATGTTTGATGAGTGTGAGTTGGATTAACTTGTACTCTTTCGGTGCTCAATATTGTCTCATGTCTTAATACTCATAAAACAATCAATCTAATCAATCCAATCAAACTATCTCAATTATCGCATCTCAAATTGGCCTCATATAGGCTCTGATCATTCAATCAGTCTCATAGCGATTCCAATCACACTATTAATTCAACTCTCAATCATTAGCTCAAGGCTTAGAATAACCATTAGGGAGCAATCGAATAGACAATTCATTAGAGTTCATTTGGGATGACTCATGGACCATCAAATACTATCAACCTATCATCATTCTCACATTCACAATCACAATCACAATCGACATTCTCAATCAAGGCTCTAGACTCAATTACTATCTTCATTCATGCATGCCTTTAAAAATAATCATGTAGGGTTTATGCAATATCTCATGAAAAGTAATCAATTCAAGAAAACAAGTTTATGATGGTCAACAACTTATGAAAATATATGTAATTAATATAATTTTCAAGTAAACCCATCAAGAATCATGGATGTAGACTCATTAGACTTTCAAATCTTTTATGACCATCTATTGGCCACATGAGAGAACAATGTCATACTTTTAGTTTAGCCTTACATACCTGGGATGAATCTTTACCAATCAACCTTCAAGAATTCTCTTGGCTTCTTCAATCTTAAGCTCTTTTCCTTTTCTCTTAAGATCTGGTCTCTTCAAGTACTTAGAATATGTCTTAGAATGGGGTTTAGGACCCTTTTTCGCATCAAAATAATTTGATCGTGTTTTGAGTTTAGGAGGGATTGAGAATTGATCGGGATGCCCCTTAAATTAAAAAGAAAATTTTCGCTCCAAAAACGCCTACTTCGCGGTGCTGATGTATTATTTTTCCCAAAAATTCTCCGAACGAGTTTTCCAATTCCCGTTGAAAAGATTTTAAAAAAATAAGCATTGGTCCACGTCCCAGGCACTTTGTGCCTTAGGCGCGCACCAATACTATTTCTGCGTCTCAAATCAAAAAATTATCTTTTGATTCGATGACTCTAAAAATTGACCGAGACCATTTTTCCACTCAATTTTTCATGGTGATCACATATCCGGTCTTGAATTTGCAAATGGAGCATGGAAAGATGCGTTAGACACACATCTCTATTCTAGAAATATTTTGGTAATTTTATCGGGTGTGACATTATTTTTATAACTAAATAACTTATTCATAGAAATTATGCAATTAATATAATTTTGAAAATGACAAACTAAATAAAAGATAAAGATTACTTTTAATATAACTAATTCCAACAGAACTTACCCTAATAGAATTTATCCTAACATAACTTATATTCAAACCAAATTATCCCTTACTTTTCTACACTATCAAATAAACTTGATGGCCCCCTACATTTCTCCGGAGATGATAGTAATTTAGTTAGCTAGACTCAGAATTTTTTAATTTTTGTTTACTTAGGTTATAAAGTGGATAAGCAAGAATTTACATTACTCCCTTTATTCCATTTTACATGTCACCATTTGCGATGACACTTGCATTAACAAAAAATGTGAGTTTATTATTTAACCTTTATTTAATATTAATTGTCTTTTTAGTTCTTTTAGTTGGTCAAAGAGGATATATTTTCAAAATCATTAACTAACAAGGGCAAAACAGGAAGAAGAGTGTAATTTTTATGCATTGGTATTGTGAAATGACATATATTAAGGAACATAGATTTATAATAAGGATGATATATAAAAGGTAATGGAGGGAGTACCAAGTGTTGCTCGTTTATCCGTGTTTCTTAAAAAATAGTACTCGCTTTGATTCCTTTTATATGTCACCTTTGCGATGGCACTTACATTAAGAAATGTAACACCCCGTGAAAGTTACCGAAATATCCCTAAAATGTATCATGTGCACAAAGCATCTTCCAAAGCCCCAATGAGAAATTTGAGACTGAATTTGCGATCAGCACAGAAAATCAAGCAAGAAAGTGGTCTCAACCCGATTTGAGAGCAACCAAGTCGAAAAATAAAATTCCAAAATTTCACAAAATAGTAGCAAATCTGCGCCCTTGGCGCGATGCAGAAGGGATGCGGAGATTCACTTGTGGTTTTTTTAAAAATTTTGACGGGAATTGAACTTTCCAAAAAAGGGTGAAAATGTACTGGTCCGCACCCCTGGTGAGACGTAGACCAGTGCATAAGTTTTTGAAGTTTTTCTTTTAATTACAGGAAGGGTATTTTGGGTATTCCCAACTCATTTTAAAGACTTAAAACAAGTTTTAAAGGTTGTTTTAGCAAAAAGGATTCAAAAACCTATTATTTTCTAAGCTTTCAATGGAAGTTCTAAGAGAGGAGATGAATAGAGAGTTGAGGGTTTCATCATTCCAGTACAAATTCTTAAAGGAAAGCTAGAAAGTTGTCATCCCAGGTATGTAAAGGCTACCCAGAATATGGAATTGTACTTCCATGTGCCCAGAGTGTAGATTAACTCATAAATTGTGAGTTGATAGGTCTTGAATTGAAGTTCTTGAATGCTTACTTGAAATTTATCTTTAAATCTTATATTTTATGTTAAATTGATGATCATCATGTTTTAATGAATTGTTTACAAGTATTATTATCTGAGTATATAATGACCCTATATGAATTCCCTACTAAAGACTTCAAGAATGAACTTAGGAGTAATGTCTAGAACCTTGATTGTTTGAATGTGATGATTGGTGGAGTGTGAGTCTTGAGATGAGTATTGTGATGCCTGAAATAGATGAAGTTAATATTCTTGAGGTTTAAATGAGACTGAGATAGAGTTTGAAAGGAAGAACTTACTTCTTGAGTTGATGGAATAATAGATGAGATGAGGTCCTTGCCTAAAAGGGGGGTTGGTTATATAACCAGCCATGTATTGATAGATCCTAGGAGGAGCATTAGCACCAAAATGGGAAAGAATGAGTCCCACTCACACTCATTAACTACGTGGCCAGCATAGGAGAGGATTGGATCATGAAAGCGGATGTTTCTTTTGCCCCACAGAGGGCTTGACAAAACTTTTTGGGATCCCGGACAAACTCATTTTGTACCCCAGCAAGGTACTGGATGGATATGGCAGCGGCGTCTCTTCACTGTATCATCATCGAGCTCATACATGGTAGTTTTCGGTTATAGAAACTCCCAGATACGTTCCTTGTTGATAGTACTCTGAGGTTGATATGATTGTGTGATATCTTGATGGATAGTGAGGTGATAGAGTCTTGTCCTTTACTCTGAGCTGAGGATGATTGATTGATGATCTGACATCATCTATATATATATATATATATATATATATATATTATTTACTTAAGCCCATTTTGCATACAGTACATTCCACGTACTAACGCCCCTTTTGGCGCTGCATCATTTTATAGATTCTATAGACAGAGGACTTAGTGGTCTGCTTGGGGATTAGTAATAGTCTTTGAGTGCCAATTATGTCTAGGGTACCCTCTCGGAACGTGACAAACTTGGTATCAAAGAACAGAGTTTGAGAGTCCTAGGGAGTCTACGAAGCTGTGTTTAGTAAAGTCTTGTTTATGGGTGTGTTGTGCACCACACTTCATAAGAAGGAGCTATAGGACATTAGAAAGTGTTATCCTTCTTCTATGATCTAGATTTGTGCGATAGAGCTTAATTTTATGGAAATCTCATTTTAACTCGTGCATTATATGTTTACAGAAAATGCTGCAAAAGAGGACAGCCGCACAGAGAGATGCCCCTACCCCTGTTGCAGAGGATGCTTAACCCGAGGCCCTAATTTAGAGCGAGCCTAAGAGATAGGGACACCCCTCCAGGACTTCTGAGGTTCCACAAGCGCCCCCTGCTTAACCCCAGCCAGCCCCCACTACTGAGACAAAATTCAGGGGAGCCATCGCCATGCTGACACAATTGGTGGCCTCTGAGGGAAACAGTCAGGGTTCCCAAGCTCCTAGCTCTAGCTCACAGGAGCCCTCGACTGCAACTCAACTCAGAGACTTTTTAAGGATGAACCCACCAGTGTATACTGGGTCGAAGGTATAAGAGGACCCACAGAACTTCATTGATGAGATGTATAAGATTTTGAAGGCGATGCATGCTGATAAGATTGAGGGAGTCGAGCTTGCCTCCTACCAATTGAAGGATGTTGCTAATGTGTGGTACAATCAGTGGGAGGAGAGTAGAGGTGAGATGCGGAGCCTACAACATAGGAGGAGTTTGAGACAACCTTTCTTGACCACTTTTTTTCTTAAGAGTTAAGGGAAGCAAAGGTAGACGAGTTCATGAATCTTAAATAGGGAGGAATGATCATGAAAGAGTATAGGCTCAAGTTTATTAAACTATCCAGGTATGCTCCAGAGATGGTGAAGTACATAAGGGCGAGGATGAGGAAGTTTGTGTCTGGTCTGGGAAGACATATGTAGAAAAAGTGTAAGGAAGCCTTACTGATTCCTGGCATGGACATCACCAGACTTATGGTATATGCTTTATAGATAGAGGAGGATAAGAAGAAAGATAAAGAAGAGCAGATGAGCAGGAAGGCAAAATCAGCGGGATATGAGCCTAGCCCGTAGGGATAGAATAAGGGCAACAAGCCCTACTTTCAGAGGAGATCATCTCATCCTGCACAGTCTGTAGCGAGCGCACCCATTTAGTCAAACAGGTATGATCAGAAAGCTCATGGTTATCAGAATTGCAGGGCTCCGGGTGCCTAATCTCAGGCCAGTGTGACCCAAGGCACGAGGGCAAGCCACCTTTTGGCAAGTGCGGTAGGCTTCATCTAAGGGAGTGTCGTGTTGGAAGAGATGTTTGTTATCTATGTGGACAGGTTCATCACTTCAGCTATGAGTTTCCCAAGAGAAGATGAGGTGAAGGAAGCAACAGACCCTAGTCATTCGCAGCCACTCCAGCGAGCAATCAGCAGAGAGGTTCTACTACTGGTACAGGAGATGGGACGAACCGCCTTTATGATATAGGTAATTGAAAGTACCAGGAGGCTGCACTAGACATGGTTATGGGTATGCTTCAAGTCTTTACCTTTGATTGTTATGCATTAATTTATCCGGGTGCCACCTTGTCTTTTGTGACCCCTTATGTGGCTAGTAAGTTTGGGGTTCTTCCAGGTTGTTTGCTTGAGTCTTTCGTTGTTTCTACTCCTACTGGTGAGTCTATCTTAGTAGAGAGAGTCTACAGGGATTGTATAGTGCCTATTTATCATAGAGACACCTCAGCTGACCGAGTATATTTGGAGATGGTTGATTTTGATGTAATAATGGGTATGGATTGGCTTCACATCTGTTATGCTTCTGTGGATTCTAGAACCTAGATTATTAAGTTCCAATTTCCTAATAAGCCTGTTTTAGAGTGGAGAGGGAGTTCTGTTACCCGAAAGGGAAAATTTATTTCTTATCTTAGAGCTAGAAGACTAATTTCCAAAGGCTATATTACCACCTTGTGAGAGTTAAATATGATGATGTTGAACCTGCTACTCTTGAGTCAGTCCCTATCAAAAATGAGTTTCTTGAGGTGTTTCCTGATGATCTTTCCAGAGTCCCTCCTGATAGGGAGAATAAATTTGGGATCGATGTTCTTCCTGAGACCAAACCCATTTCAATTCCACCTTATAGAATGGGCCCCGTAGAGTTGAAAGAATTGAAAGAACAATTAAAAGACTTATTAGAGAAAGGTTTCACAAAACCTAGTGTCTCACCTTGGGGTGCTCCTGTCCTATTCGTGCGTAAAAAGATGAGTCTCTCAGAATGTGTATAGATTACCGACAACTGAACAAGGTCACTATAAAGAACAAATATCCTCTTCCCAAGATAGATGATCTATTTGACCAACTTCAAGGTGCTATGTGTTTCTCCAAGATAGACCTCAGATAGGGTTATCAAGTTGAAGGTGATGGAAAGTGACATCTTGAAAACAACCTTCAGGACATGGTATAGCCACTTTGAGTTCTTGGTCATGTCCTTCGGGTTGACAAATGCACCCGCAGCCTTCATGGACTTGATGAACACAGTATCCAGACCATATTTTGATAAATTCATGATTGTGTTTATCAATGATATTCTGGCATATTCTAAGGATGAAGAGGAGCATTCTAATCACCTTAGAGTGTTTTTGCAAACACTCAAGGATCATGAGTTGTATGTGGAATTCTCAAAGTGTGAGTTTTGGCTCAAGTCTGTAGCTTTCTTAGGCCATGTTGTTTCGAAAAGGGTATTCGGATGGATGCTCAGAAGATTGAAGCGGTTAAGAAGTGGCCAAGACCAACTTCTCCAATAGAAATAAAAAGCTTCTTGGGTTTAGCAGGCTACTATCACCGATTTGTTGAAGGTTTCTCTTCTCTGTCAGCCCCATTAACTAAGCTGACTCAGAAGAAGGCCAAGTTTTAGTTGTCGAAGGCATGTGAAAAGAGTTTTCAAGAGTTGAAGACTAGATTTACTATAGCAACAGTGTTGACCTTGCCAGATGGGACGGGAGACTTCGTAATATACTGTGATGCATCTAGAGTTAGTTTGGGTTGTGGCTTATGCAAAGAGGGAAGGCGATAGCTTATGCCTCCAAACAGCTTAAGATCCATGAGAAAAATTATCCGACTTATGACCTCGAGTTGGTAGCAGTGGTATTCACACTTAAGATTTGGCATCACTATTTGTATGGAGTGCATGTGGACGTGTTCACTGACCACAAGAGCTTGCAATATATGATCAGCCAGAAAGAGCTCAACCTGTGGTAGAGAAGATGGATGGAGTTGCCAAAGGATTATGATATGAGCATTCTCTACCACCCAGGTAAGGCTAACATTGTTGCTAATGCTCTTAGCAGGATGTCGATGGGTAGCACTGCCCATGTGGAGGAAGGAAAGAGTGAACTAGCTAAGGAAGTGCATTGATTGGCTCGACTGGAGTGCAACTTGAGGAGAACAACAAAGGTGGGGTCAATGTGCAGAATGGTTCTGCTTCATCCTTAGTATCAGAGGTGAAGGAGAAGCAAGACCAAGCCCTATCTTGTTCCAGTTGAAAGAAGTGCTTCACAAGCAGAAGGTGACAGTTTTCTCCAAATGGGGAGATGGGGTATTGAGGTATCAAGGACGATTGTGCGTGCCTGATGTTGACGGTATTCTAGATAGGATAATGGTCGAAGCTCATAGCTCCAGATACTTCATTTACCCCTAGTCCTACTAAGATGTACCACGACTTAAGGGAAGTATATTGGTGGAATGGGATAAGGAAATACATTGTTGAATTTGTATCTAAGGGCCCCAATTGTCAACAGGTTAACGTTGAACATCAGAAATCGTGTGGGTTAGCTTTGAACTTTGAAATACAAAATGGAAGTGGGAGATGATCAACATGGATTTCATCACTGGCTTACCAAGATCCCGAAAGCAGCACGATTCGATTTGGGTAATTATTGATAGGATGGCGAAATCAACCCACTTCTTGGCAGTTAAGACAACTTATATAGCTGACGAGTATCCGAGCTATACATTTGAGAGATTGTGAGGTTGCATGGGGTTCCCTTATCTATCATATCAGACAGAGGAACTCAATTCACCTCTCAATTTTGGAGATCTTCCCAGAAGGGATTGGGTACGAAGGTGAATCTGAGAACATCTTTTCATCCTCAGATATATGCACAGGTTGAGCACACCATATAGACTTTGGAGGATATGTTGATAGTGTGGGTCATCAACTTCAAAGAAAATTGGGATGATCACCTACCGTTGATTGAGTTCGCGTACAATAATAGCTACCATGCCAGCATTCAGATAGCCCCTTAGGAAGCATTATACGGGAGGCGGTGTAGATCATCGATTGGCTGGTTTGAGGTTGGGGAAGCTGAGTTGATTGGACCAGATCTCTTACACCAGTCTATGGAGAAGGTGAAAGCCATCTGAGAAAGGTTGAAGATATCCCAGAGTCATCAGAAGTCATATACAAATGTGAGGATAAGGGATATGGAATTTGAGGTAGATGATTGGGTGCACTTGAAGGTGTCACCTATGAAGGATGTCATGAGATTTGATAAGAAGGGAAAGTTTATTCCATGTTATATCTGACTGTACCTGATCGTAAGAATAATTGAAAAGGTTGCTTATGAGCTAGACTTACCTTCCAAGCGAGATAGAGTTCACCCGGTGTTGCATATGTGAAGAAGTGTTTGAGAGATCCTGCCTTAGCAGTTCCTGTGGAGAGTACGGGAGTGAAGGATAGTCTATCTGATGAAGAAATCCCAGTCCAGATCCTTGATCGATAGGTTTGTAGGCTGAGAAACAAAGAGAAAACCTCCATTAAAGTCCTATAGAGGAATCAATTTGTTGAGGAAGCTACGTGGGGAGCTGATGAAGCGATGAAACTCAAATACCCGCATCGATTTGTGCCTAATGATGATGATTTGAAGGTAAATGTCCTTATCCTTAACGTTAGTGATGTCTCATTTCATTGAGTTGATGCATTTATCTTGTTCTGTTCCCAAGCCTAAGACAGAGATAGAAAGGTGATGGATAGTTGAGAGTTCAAGTGTTCCCGAGGGAGGAATGAGATGAGTTCTGGGGTCATTCATGCTTCTATTTGACCTTTAGTCATCATTCGAGGATGAATGATCCCAAGGGGGAGATGATTTAACACCCGTGAAAATTATCGAAACGTCCCTAAAATATATCGTGCACGCAATACGTCTTCCAAAGTTCTGATGAGAAATTCGAGATCGGATTTATGATCAGTGCAAAAAATTGAGTTAAAAAATAATCTCGATCCGATTTAAGAGTAACTTAGTCAAAAAATAAAATTTTAAAATTTTACAAAAACGTAGAAAATTCGCGCCCCTGGCACGATACGGAAGGGGTGCGGAGATGCACTTGTGGTCTTTTTAATATTTTGACGGAAATTGAACTTTTCGAAAAAGGACGAAAATTTATTGGTCTGTGCCCCTGGTGCGACGCGGACAAGTGCATCAATTTTTAAAGTTTTTCTTTTAATTACGGGAAGCGTATTTTGGGTATTCCCAACCCATTTTTAAGACTTAAAATGTGTTTTAAAGGTTGTTTTTAGCAAAAAGGGTTCAAAAACCCATTATTTTCTAAGCTTTCAACAGGGGTTCTAAGAGAGGAGAAGAACAGAGAGTTGAGGGTTTCATCATTCCAATGTAAATTTTTGAAGGAAAGTTAGAAATTTGTCATCCTAGGTATGTAAAGGCTACCTAGCACATAGAATTTTTCTTCCATGTGCCCAAAGTGTAGACTAAGTTATAAATTGTGAGTTGATAGGTCTTGAATTTAAGTTCGTGAATACTTTCTTGAAATTTATCTGTAAATCTTATATTTTATGATATATTGATAATCATCATGTTTTAATGAATTTTTCACATGTATTATTATCTGATTATGCAATGACCGGATATGAATTCCCTGCTAAAGACTTCAAGAATGAACTTAGGAGTAATGTCTAGAGCCTTGATTGTCTGAATGTAATGATTGATAGAGTCTGAGTCTTGAGATGAGTACTGTGATGACTGAACTAGATGAAATTAATATTCTAGAGGTTTAAATGAGACTGAGATAGAGTTTGAAAGGAAGAACTTTAGTTGATAGAATGTAGATGAGATGAGGTCTTTGCCTGAGAGGGGGGTTGGTTGTATAACTAGCCTGACTTTGATAGACTTATGAGCATATTGAGTCCTGGGAGGAGTATTAGCACCGAAATGGGTAAGAGTGTGTCCCACTCATACTCATTAACTACGTGGTCAGCGTAGGAGAGAATTGGACCGTGAAAGCAAATATTTCCTTTGCCCCGCAAAAGGCTTAACAGCCTTTTTTTGGGATCCCCGACAGACTCGTTCTGTACTGGACGAATGTGGTAGTGGCATCTCTTCGCTGTATCATCACTAGGCTCATAGGTAGTGGTTGTCAGTTATAGAAACTCCCAGATAGGTTCCTTGTTGATAGTATTATGAGGTTGATGTGATTGTGTGATGTCTTGATGGATAGTGAGATGATAGAGTCTTGTCCTTTACTCTGAGCTGATGATGAGTGATTTATGACCCAACATCATACATATTTATTGTTTACTTTAGGCCGTTTTACATACAGTACATTCCACATACTAACGCCCCTTTTGACGCTGCATCATTTTATGATGCAGATTTTGTAGACAAAGGACTTTAGCAGCCTAATCATTGAGGTTCACGTATTCTCGTTAGAGACTTGGTGAGTCCTCCCTTGCTTTCGGAGGACATGCTTATCTTCTCATTTATGTTGACTTATTTCATTAGATTGTGGTAGCCATGGCCTATCATAATACCTTCCTAGCTGATAGTTATTGAGGCTTCATAGACATAGACAGCTGAATGTTGATGTCGGGATTGATTATTTCCTATTTCTTTTCTATTGAGATACTTCTTTCGTTCTTTATATATGACATTGATTGTGATAGCCCACTAATAGACTATTATTCTCTTTATGTCTTCCGCATATGAGTTTATTGAATGAATGCTGATGAGACTAGGTGGTCTGCTTGGGGATTAGCAATAGTTTTAAGTGCCAGTTATTTCTAAGGTATACTCTCGGGACGTGACAAGGAAAAAAGTAACTTTACTATTTTGCCCTTATTTAATATACATTAATTATTTTTTTAGTTCTTCTAGTTGACTAAATATATCTTTCAAAACTCATTAACTATTAAGGGTAAAATAGGAAGAATAATGCCATTTATGCATTAATTTTGTGAAATGACATATATTAAGGATTATTTATTTATACTAAGAATGACATATAAAAAAGATTGAAGGGAGTATATGATAGAGATAAGTACTAAAAACACCCTCGAACTTGGCATGAATAATTAGTTTAGTCTATAAACTATTGATGAGCTTAAAAACATCCTTCAACTTGGCGAACTAAGCTTAAATATACCCTTGAACTTGGCATGGATTATAAGTTTCCTCCCTAAACTATTGGTAGGCTTTAAAATACCTCCTCAACTTGGCAAACTAAGCTTGATACACCCCTTCCATACCACATGGCATAACAAGTGAGTACAATTTATTTAAAATGCGTGAAAGGTTAAAATAAGACCACATCAACCTTAATTTTCCATTTTATTTTTTTCAAAAAAAAGAAAGAAAATTTCCCACTACTAGAATACCCTTCTTCTTCCTATTTAACCTTTCCTCTATTAATGGTGACCTCAAAGCAAGATTTTTTTTTCATTCTCATTTTTAATTGCTTGATTCTCTTTCTTTTTATTTTATTTATAATTATTTTTGTCAATATGGACTTTCGGTAATGTTAAAAATTTTATAGTCAGATGACAATCTCATAAGAAGATTTTGAGATTGTAAAAATATGACAGCGAATGAAGTTCTACAAAATTTTAAATCAAAATCTAATAAGTTATAGAAATATAAAGCAAACTAATAATTCTTTCTAAGTTTGAGGACGTTGTTAATACTTCACTCTATATATAATAATAAATTATAATATGCATTAATAGATGAATTGTCTTCTCGCAAAGTGTCTTTATTGCAGCTTTTGGATTCTGTATCCAATGTGATATATACACAATAAATATATATAAAAAATATCCTTGTTGGGAAAAAAATTTATGCAACTCTAGGTGGGGCTCACAAAATAAAAAAGGATAAACTACGCACGTGGCAGCTTCAACTCTAAGGTGGGACCCACAAACTACAAATGAAGCGCCTTTTTTCTAGAAAAAGAAATGTTCACATAATACAACAAATAGTACAATATAACTAAAGCTTGAAGCTCAAGTGGCAAGTTTAAATGACCAAACTACCCTTGAATTCAATTTTAATCTTAGGAAGCACGCGTATTACCTCTCCTTTTTTTTGGGGTGTGGGGGAGGGCTTTATACGGTATGTATCTTATTTATTTCCATGAAAAAGAACAAGCAACACTATATTACTATTTAGAAATCAAATAATGTCTTAGTAAAAAATTAATAATGGGACATTTATAAACCTTGCATAACACATTAATTTAATAAAGATTTCTCCAAAATAGAAATAAAACCATCATACATAGTTAAGCAATTGGTAAAAATATTTTGTCCATAAACATAAGATCTTGATACAGTTTTGGAAAATAGCATTTTTGCTTAATACAAACTTGCCTATTAAAAGTAGAGCTGTCAAAATGGGATAGTGCAATCCCACCCAAGTCAAGTCTTGCGAGCCAAAGAATTTGAAGGGCTAGAATGGTTGGTCCTTCATTTGAAAGGGCCTTGAAATGGCTTGCTCAATCCAATCCTAGTAGGGTCGTGGGTTGGGAGGGTCAACTCTTTTTTAAAAAAGTTTTTCCTTTTCAATCTAAATTTAAACTTAAAATTTTGTCAACATACTAAATTTTTGAAAAAAGTCAAAATACCCTTGATCTACTTGAAATAGAGCAGAAATATCCCTCAGTTACATTTTGGCTCAAAAATACCCTTCAATTAAAATTTTGGCTCAAAATTACCCCTCTCTCTAAGGGAAACCAGTGTCAACTTAAGCATGAAGCCACTGAAGCAAAGGCTTTAGGCCTCTAATTTTGCAAGGCCCTAATTTTTAACAATTATAGGTTTATAGCATGTAGTTTTGTTTTTTCTAAAGGAATATTGAATACTTTTAATGTTTCCTCCGTCTCATATTAATGTTGCTTTAGCTCTAAAAAATTATTTAGGAATTTAAGACTAAAATTAAAAATTATTTTCAATTATACCAAGATTTATTTTAAATACTGCTCAATTTTTTAAAAAATAAAAATAAATAAGAATAACTTAATAAACTATATCTTATATTTATTGTCTTGCTTAATGGACGTGGTGGACAAAGAAAGTAGAAATGTAAAAAATATTTCATTTAGATAAAAAGATTTTATAATTTTCTAAATACATATATTGCTTATAGAGTTCCTATAACAATTATTTCGATTGGAAAAAGCTTTTTAAAATCAAAATTGATAAAATCATACTTAAGATCAACAATATCTTAAGATAAATAGAATGAATTAGATGTATTATTAATTGAAAAATAATTATTGGGAGAAAATGATCATAACATAAATTTATTTATAATTTTGAATCTCAAAAAACTATGAGAATAACTTTTACATTAAAAAATGTATTCAAAGTCCTTTTTTTTAGAAAAAGAATTAAGGCCTCATTTTAAAATTTCGCTTTAGGGTACAAATTATACTGAGCCGCCCATGAGGGAAACCAAAAAAAGGGTTAAAAATACTCGCGAACTATTAGAAATAGAGCAAAAATACCACTTGGTTAGATTTTAGTTCAAAAATACCCCTCCGTTGAAATTTTTGCAAACAAAAATACTCGTCTCTCTAATGGAATGACCATGCATATTATGTGGACAAAAAGCGTCACATGATCGGTCTATGTGAAACCCTATTTAGAGATCCAAAAGGTTTTCTCCACAGATACTAGGTCTAAAACTAGTTGTAACACCTGTGAAATTACGAAAATGCTCCTAAATTTCATCGTGCACACAAAGTATCTTCCCAAGCTCTGATTGAAACTCCGATAACGGATTTACGATCAGTGCAAAAAATTGAGTCAGAAAATGGTCTCAACTCGGCCTTATCGCGCAAAAACTCAAATTATAATTTTTAAAGAGGGTTTAAAATAGTGAGGTTTTCGTGCCCCTTCTGCAACGCGGAGTGGATGCGAAACAACACTTGGTCTTTTTCCAAAAATTTTTAAAAAACTGAGAAAACACAAAAAAGTGCAAATTTGCACTAGTGCGCGTCGCGCACTATTGCACGAGATGCAAAAATTTTTTGTTTTAATTCGGGAAGGGAAATTTCGTCTTTCCTGATATACTTTTACATTTCTAGATCGGTTTAAAACGTAAATTGGTACAAAAGAGTTTAGACCTATTACTTTTCAAAGGTTTTTACGCTAAATCTAAGAGAGAAGAAAGAGAAACAAGTGAAGGCTTCCAGAAAAGATTTGATTCTTAAAGAAAATCTCCATTCCTAGATATGTAAAGCCTACCCAAAAGCATGAAATTGTTCTTCCATATGCCAATGTAGAGTTAGAATGAAAAATTTATGTCTAGAAGTCTTGAATTATGATTTTCTTGAAGGTTGTTGAACTTTTGCATTAAAATCTTGGATATTATCTTGAGTCCTTGATATGTTCTTTAAACTATACTTTCTTATCCTAAATTGATGATCATCATGCTTAAAGTTACTGTATACTTACATACTTATGTGATTGTGATTGAACTCTTACAAATTCTCTCTGTAAACACTTGAATAATGAATTTAGAAGGGTGTCTAGAGTCTTGATTGTCTGAATGTGATATTTGATTGAGTCTGAGTCCTGAAGTGATGAGTGTTGATGATTGTGTTAGCTAGAATTATACTGATAGAGTTTTATGAACATAATCCCTTGAAATTGGAAAGATAGTCTTGACCGTAGAGTTTGAGTGACGGGAATCCTGGATGAATTGATGGTCTTATGAGCATGTTGATTCCTAAGAGGAGTATTGAGCACTGAAAATAAGTAAGAATGAATCCCACTTGCACTCAATACCTACATGACCAGCGTAACAGAGGATTGCACCGTGAGATCGGATATTTTCTTAGTCCCAAAAGAGGACTTACTACCATTATAAACCCCCTGATGCACGCCCTTTTACCTAAGTGAGGTACTGGGCGGATGTTGTAACAACATCGCTTCGTCGTACCATCACTGGCTCATAGGTGATGGATGTAGGTCCAAGAAACTCTCAAATAAGTTTCATAGTAATAGAACTCCGATGTGATGTGATGATTTGATGGATAGTAAGGTGATAGAGTCTTGTTCCTTACTTTGAGATGAGTCTGAGTGATTGATGAGAGCATGTCATACTGCTTTCCTTTTCCTTAGCCCATTTTACATACAGTACATTCAACGTACTAATGCCTCTTTGGCGCTGCATCATTTTATGATGTAGATACGGTAGATCGAGGACTTCAGCAGCCTAATTATTGAGGTTCATTGCTTGATTTCAAACTATGGTGAGTCCTCCCCAGCATCTAGAGGATGATTATTTATTTATTTTTATGTCAGTATTTCTTTGATTATGGTACTCATGGACTGTCATAGTGCCTTCTTGGATGTTATAGAGGCTTCGTAGATATAGACGGTTGTTGGATAGTGTCGAGATAGTTTAATTCCCCTTGTCTTTGAGATATTTATTCATATTATTTTTTGTTAGTTGATTACTGTATTGAATCTTCCGTCGATGAGTTGATTGAATATTGGAAAAGAGGCTAAGTGGTCCGCTTGGGGGCTAGCAATAGTCTCCGAGTGCTAACCACGCTTAGGGTATCCTCTGGGGGCATGACAAATGTGGAATCAGAGCCAGGTTCGAGTGTCTTAGGGAGTCTACAAACCGTGTCTAGTAAAGTCTTGTTTATGGGTGTGTTGTACACCACACTTCGTAAGCAGGAGGCTGTAGGACATTAGGAAGTGTTACCCTTCTTCTATGATCTGAGTTCATGCTATAGAGTCAACTTGTGAAATTCTTCTTTTAACTCGTGCGCTTTATGCTTACAGAAAATGCCTCTAAAGAGAACAACCGTTCAGAGAGACGCCACTGCTCCCGTCGCTGAGAACACCCAACAGGAGGTTCTGGTTCAGACTAAGACCAGGAGATGGAGACGCCCTACTAGGACTACTGAGGTCCCTCAGGCGTCCCCTGCTCAGCCCCAGCCAGCTCCCTCTACTGAGGCAGAATTTAGTGTAGCCATCACCATGCTGACTCAGTTGGTGGCCTCCCAGGGAAATAGTCACGGTTCTCAGGCTCCTAGTTCTAGTTCGCAGGAGCCCTCAGCTGCGACCCAGCTTAGGGACTTCTTGAGGATGAACCTGCCTATATATACGGGGTCAAAGGTAGAAGAGGACCCCCAGAACTTCATTAATGAAATGTACAAAGTTCTGAGGGCCATGTATGTGATCGAGATTGAGGGATTTGAGCTTGCGTCCTACCAGTCGAAGGACGTAGCTAATGTATGGTACACTAAGTGGGAAGGGAGTAAAGGTGAGGATGCGGAGCCTACAACATGGCATTAGTTTGAAGCTGCCTTTCTTGATCACTTCTTTCCTCAAGAGTTGAGGAAGGCGAAGGCAGAGGAGTTCGTGAATCTGAAGTAGGGAGGAATGGCAGTGAATGAGTATAGCCTTAAGTTTATCAAACTGTGAAGGTATGCTCCAGAGATGGTGAAGGATATGAGGTAAAGGATGCGGAGATTTTTGTTTGGCCTGGCCAGACATGTGCAGAAAGAATGCCATGTTGCTTTGCTGATCCCTGGTATGGACATCTCTAGAGTTACGGTGTATGCCCAGCAGACAAAGTAGGATAAAAGGAGGGATAGGGAAGAGCATTTGAGTAGAAAGGCAAAGTCAGTGGGACTGAGCCTAGCCCATAGAGACAGAATAGGGGTGACAAATCCTATTTCCAGAAGAGATCATCATATCCCACACCTTCGGCAGCAAGTGCGCCCGTACAACCAAGAAGGTATGACCAGAAATCCCAGAGTTACCAGAATCCTAGGACCCCCGGCGCCCAATCTCAGGCTAGTGTGACACAGGGCCCGAGGACAAAGCCACCTTGTAGCACTTGTGGGAAACTCCATCTGGGTAGGTGTCGTCTAGGCACGAATGCTTGTTTCCTATGTGGACAGGTGGGTCACTTCCAGCAGGAGTGCCCGAAGAGGAGGCGAGTTGAAGAGAACAACAGGGCTCAGTCTTCGACAGTACCCCCAGCGGGTAACCAACAAAGGGTTGCTACTACGGGTACAGGTGGCGGGACTAACCGCCTTTATGCTATGGGTAATCGACAGGATCAGAAGGTCGTACCTGATGTTGTCACGGGTATGCTTTGAGTTTTGTTCCTTTATTGTTATGCATTGATTGATCTGGGTGCCACTTTATCTTTTGTAACTCCTTATGTGGCTAGTAAATTTGGGGTTCTCCCAGAGTGTCTGCATGAACCTTTCGCTGTTTCTATTCCTAATGGGGAGTCTATCCTAGCTGAGAGATTTTACAGGGATTGTGTGGTGTCTTTTTATCATAGGGACACTTTAGCTAATTTAATAGAGTTGGAGATGGTTGATTTTGATGTAATAATAGGCATGGATTGGCTTCATGCTTGTTATGCTATTATTGACTGTAGAACCTAGACTGTCAAGTTCCAGTTTCCTAATGAGCCTATCTTATAGTGGAAAGGGAGTTCCGCTGCCCTAAGGACAATTTCATATCCTATCTTAGAGCTAGAAAGTTGATATCTAAGGGTTGTATTTACCACCTCGTGCGAGTGAAGTCTGATGACGTCGAGTCTCCTATGCTCGAGTCAATCCAAATAGTGAATGAGTTTCCCGAGGTCTTCCCTGATGATCTTCCTAGAGTCCCTCCTGATAGGGTGATTGACGTTGGGATTGATGTCTTTCTTGAAACCAAACCTATCTCCATTCCACCCTATCGAATAGCCCCCGAAGAGTTTTGAAAGAGCAGTTGAAAGACTTGTTAGAGAAAGGTTTCATAAGGCCTAGTATCTCACCTTGGGGTGCTTCTGTCTTATTTGTGCGTAAGAAAGATGGCTCTTTGAGGATGTGTATAGACTACCAACAGTTGAACAAGGTTGCTATAAAGAATAAGTATCCCCTTCCTAAAATAAATGATCTCTTTGACCAGCTTCAGGGTGCTACTTGTTTCTCTAAGATAGATCTCAGATCAGGTTACCATCAATTGAAGGTGAGGAAAAGTGGCATCCCTAAGACAACATTTTGGACACGGTATGGCTATTACGAGTTCTTTATCATGTCCTTTGGGTTAAAAAATGCACCTGCAACTTTCATGGACTTGATGAACAGGGTATTCAGATCATATCTTGACATGTTCATGATCGTGTTTATTGATGACATTATGTTATATTCGAGGAATGAGGAGGAGCATGCAAATCATCTTAGAGTGGTTTTACAAACACTCAAAGATCATTAGTTGTATGCAAAATTTTCCAAGTGTGAGTTTTGGCTCAAGTCAGTGGCCTTTTTGGGCCATGTTGTTTCGGGAGATGGTATTTGGGTGGATACTCAGAAGATTAAGGCAGTTAAGGACTGGCCAAGACCCACTTCTCCCACTGAAATAAGAAGTTTCTTGGGTCTGGCCGGATACTACCGCAAATTTGTTGAAGGCTTCTCTTTTCTGTCAGCCCCGTTGACAAAGCTGACTCAGAAGAAGGCCAAGTTTCAGTGGTCTGAGGCATATGAAAAGATTTTTCAGGAGTTAAAGATGAGATTGACTACAGCACCTGTGTTGACCTTGACAGATGAGACGGGTGACTTTGTGATATACTATGATGCATTCAGAGTGGGATTAGGCTGTGTACTTATGCAAAGAGGGAAGGTGATAGCTTATGCTTCCAGACAGCTTAAGATTCATAAGCAGAATTATTCGACTCACGATCTTGAGTTGGCATTAGTGGTGTTCGCACTTAAAATCTAGCGTCACTATCTGTATGAAGCGCATGTGGATATGTTCACTGACCATAAGAGCTTGCAGTACGTGTTCAGTCAAAAAGAGCTCAACCTACGGCAGAGGAGGTGGCTGGAGTTGCTCAAGGATTATGACATGAGCATCCTCTACCACATAGGTAAGGCTAACATTGCTGATGATGCTCTTACAAGGATGTCTATAGGTAGCACTGCCCATGTGGAAGAGGGAAAGAGAGAATTAGCCAAAGAAGTGCATAGATTGGCTCAATTGGAAGTGCAGCTCGAGGAGAACAACAAAGGTGGGGTCAATGTTTAGAATGGTTCTGCTTCGTCCTTAGTGTCTGAGGTGAAGGAGAAGTAAGACCAAGATCCTATATAACTCCAATTGAAAGAAGCGGTTCACAAGCAGAAGGTGATGGTTTTCTCCAAAGGGGGAGATGGGGAATTGAGGTATCCAGGGAGCTTGTGTGTACCTGATGTTGATGGTATTCGAGATAGAATCATGGACAAAGCTCATAGCATGAGGTATTCCATTCATCCTGGCTCCACCAAGATGTACCACAACTTGAGGGAAGTCTATTGGTGGAATGGGATGATGAAAGACATTGCTGAATTTGTTTTCAAGGTCCAAATTGCCAACAGATTAAGGTTGAACATTAGAAACCTTGAGGGTTAGCTCAGAACTTTGAGATTCTGGAGTGGAAATGAGAGGTGATCAACATGGACTTCATCACGGGCTTACCAAGATCCAGAAAGCAGCATGACTCTATATGGGTGATTGTAAATAGGATGACTAAATCAACCCACTTTTTGGCGGTGAAGACAACCTATACGACTGAAGAGTATGCCCGACTTTACATTTGGGAGATTGTGATGCTACAGGGGTTCCTTTGTCTATCGTCTCAGACAAAGGATCTCAATTCACATCCCAATTTTGGGTATGAAGGTGAATTTGAGTACCGTTTTTCACTCTCAGAAGGACGGGCAGGCAGAGCGCACTATTCAAACCTTGGAGGACATGCTGAGGGCATGTGTTATTGACTTCAAAGGAAACTGGGATGATCATTTACCATTGATTGAGTTCGCATACAATAACAGCTATCATGCTAACATCCAGATGGCCTCGTATGAGGCATTATATGAGAGGAGATGTAGATCACCGATCAGCTGGTTCGAGGTGGGGAGGCTGAGTTGATTGGGCCTGACCTTGTACACAAGTCTATGGAGAAGGTGAAAGTCATATGGGAAAGGTTGAAGACAGCCCCGAGTTGCCAGAATTCATATACAGATGTGAGAAGAAGAGACTTGGAGTTCGAGGTAGATTGGGTTTACTTGAAGGTGTCACCCATGAAGGGTGTCATGAGATTTGGTAAGAAGGGGAAGCTGAGTCCCCATTACATCGGACCATACCAGATTGTGAGAAGGATTGGGAAGGTTGCTTATGAGATAGACTTTCCTTCCGAGCTAGACGGAGTTCACCTAATATTTCATGTATCCATGCTGAAGAAGTGTTTGGGGGATCCATCTTTAGCAGTTCCTATGGAGGGTACAGGTGTGAAGGATAGCTTATCATACGAGGAAATCCTAGTCTAGATCCTTGACTGACAAGTTCGTAAGCTGAGGAATAAAGAGAGACTCCGTTAAAAGTCCTATAGAGGAATCAAATTTGTTGAGGAAGCTACGTGGGAGGCTGAAGAAGCGATGAAACTCAAATACCCACATCTATTCATGCCAAGTGATGATAATGTTGAAGGTAAATGTTCTTATTCTTATCAATCCTCAGAATTCTTTTCCATTGAGTTGATGCCTTGTTATATTCCAATTCTGAGTCTAAGACAAAGATAGATAGATAGATAATGGATAGTGAGAGTTCGAGTGTCCTCGAGTGAGGAATGAGATGAATTCTGAGTTTATTTGAGTCCTCGTTCGACCTTTACTCATCATTCGAGGACGAATGATTCCAAAAGGAGATGATGTAATACCCTATAAAATTGCTAAAATGTCCCTAAACTATATCATGTTCACAACGTATCTTCCCAAGCTCTGAATTCGAGATTGGATTTGCGATTAGTGCGAAAAACTGAGTCAGAAAATGGTCTTGACTTGGCCTTATTGCGCAAAAATACATACTATAATTTTTAAAAAGGACTTAAAATAGTAAGGTTTCCGCACCCCTTCCGCAACGCGGAGTGGACGCGGAACCACACTTGGTCTTTTTCGAAAAATTTTGAGAAAACTGAGAAAATGCAAAAAGTGCAAATTTGCACTAGCGCGCATCACGAACTAGTGTATGAGATGCAAAATTTTTCTATTTTAATTTGGGAAGGACAATTTAGTCTTTCCCGATATACTTTTACATTTTCAGGTCGGTTTTAAAACGTAAATTCGTATAAAAGGGTTTAGACTCATTACTTTTCAAAGGTTTTTACGCTAAGTCTAAGAGAGAAAAAAGAGAAAAAAGTGAGGGTTTCCAGAGAAGATTCGATTCTTGAAGAAAATCTCCATTCCCAGGTATGTAAAGGCTACCCAAAAGCATGAAATTGTTCTTCCATATGCCAATGTAGAGTTAGAATGAAAAATTTATGTCTAGAAGTCTTGAATTATGATTTTCTTGAAAGTTCTTGAACTTTTACATTAAAATCTTGGATATTATCTTGAGTTCTTAAATATATTCTTTAAACTATACTTTCATATCCCAAATTGATGATCATTATGCTTAAAGTTATTGTATACTTACAACTTATGTGATTGTGATTGAACTCTTACAAATTCTCTCCGTGAACACTTGAATAATGAATTTAGGGGGGTGTCTAGAGCCTTGATTGTATGAATGTGATATTTGATTGAGTTTGAGTCCTGAGGTGATGAGTGTTGATAATTGTGTTAGCTGGAATTATACTGATAGACTTGGATGAACATAATCCCTTGAAATTGGAAAGATAGTCTTGCAAGTAAAGTTTGAGTAACGGGAATCCTGGATGAATTGATAGTCTTATGAGCATGTCGAGTCCTAGGAGGAGTATTGAGCACAGAAAATGAGTAAGAGTGAGTCCTACTCGCACTCATTACCTATGTGGCTAGCGTAGCAGACGATTGAACCGTGAGAACGGATGTTTCCTTAGTCCCAAAAGAGGACTTACTACTATAATACACCCCCTGATGCACGCCTTTTTACCCTGGGGTTGGTACTGGGTGGATGCCACAATGATATCGCTTCGTTGTACCATCACCGACTCATAGGTGATGGGTGTAGGTCCAAGAAACTCTCAAATAGGTTTCATGGTGATAGAACTCCAATGTGATTTGATGATTTGATGGATAGTAAGGTGATAAAGTCTTGTTCCTTACTTTGAGAAGAGTCTGAGTGATTGATGAGAGCATGTCATAGTGTTTTCCCTTTCCTTATCCCATTTTACATATAGTACATTCCACGTACTAACGCCCCTTTGGCGCTGCATCATTTTATGATGCAGATACAATAGACCGAGGAGTTCAGCAGTCCAATCGTTGAGGTTCAGAGCTTGATTTCAGACCGTGGTGAGTCCTCCCTAGCATCTGGAGGATGATTATTTATTTATTTTTATGTCAGTATTTCTTTGATTGTGGTACCCATGGCCTGTCATGGTGCCTTCTTAAATGTTAGTTATAGAGGCTTCGTAGACATAGACGATTGATGGATAGTTTCGGGATGGTTTAATTCCCGTTTCCTTTCTTTGAGATATTTATTCATATTATCTTTTGTTAGTTGACTACTGTATTGAATTCTCTGCCGATGAGTTGATTGAACGATGGCAAGAGCCTGAGTGGTCCGCTTGGGGACTAGTAATAGTCTCCGAGTGCTAGTCACGCCTAGGATACCCTCCCGGGGCATGACACTAGCCATTTTACCTTTGGCTAGTGGATGGAAAAGCAAAGTTGAACACGCAAAATGGGCTTTTTCGATTTGCAAAAGAAACGTCAAAACTATTATAGAAAATTTTGTATATTTTTCTTTTGATTTTGACTTCCTCTTGCTCATTTTTTAACAAAATCACTCTGCACATAAATGACAACTGTGCTTGCTTTCGAAAGTTTTCAGATTGAGTAATAGAGGGACATTATTTTTTTTGCTTGCTAATTGAAGAGGGAGGATACAAAGTGAAAAATTGACTGATTAAAAGTAACATTTTTGAATTATTTAGAAATTATTTATTGACTGATTAAAAGTAACATTTTTGAATTGTTTAGAAATTATTTTGTGATGATGGTGTTGTTATTTTAATATTAACAATGCACTTGTCATATATATATACACACATTTGAGTTTGCAGTTTATTTTGTTAAAATTTCAAATTTTACGAAGATTATTGAGTTAGTTTATATATATATTTGAATTTAAAATATTGATATTGAATTTTTGTGTGGTGTGTAATTGTGTGGAGATCGTGGAGAATAAATGGGGAAATTTACTCAAACGTAGGCCGTGATTAATTTAAGTTAATCAATTAATTTATTTATTAAAATAAATTTGAATTTTTTAAATTTTTATGATTAGTTATTTGTTCATAAAATTAAAATTATTTGTTCAGAAAATTAAAATTTATCTTATCTTCCATTCAAATTGTTAGCCTTTTTTTAAGAAAATATTAAATTTAAGAAAAATAATAATAACCCACATGTCTTTTTTTTTCTTTTAAAAACTGAAAATAATTATAAATTTCATCATTTACTATTGCCACCGGCAAAAGTTTGAATTCTTAAAATTAAATTGTAAAAGTTATATAACTATTAAAATGTGACTTTTTTAAAAAGAAATTTAATAATTAAAGACAAGCAGTAATATCCAATTAGAAAATAACTGCACTAACAATAAAAGATAAATAAATTAATTCGTCCATCCTAGAAGATGAAAATTGAAATTACAATAAGTTTTTAAAAACTACAGAAATTCATTTCTGTATTTAGACATATTTAGTTTCAAATTTTAAATGAATATCAAAATTTAAATTTATAAAAAAGTTGTAAAATCTTAAAAAGTTAACAACAACAACAACATATGGAAACCCGCGTGTGGAGTCTTGGCAAGGTAAAATGTACACATACTTTACCACTACCTTATAGATTCCTGGGAACCCTCATCTCAAAAATCTGTAAGCAAGAGTATTATAATCTAAATTAACTAACTTGTCTTAAAACTAACACATGTCTTAATGCTATGTTGCCACTTGACATAATCCTAGGCTAGACCTTCTTCCTTTATATTATATGTAGATAATAAACCCCTTACTTGCCATAATTTGCTAAAATAGCGCCAAAACATCCCCAAAAAACTTAAAAACTCACCCAGGACACATTTGACACTTCTCGAACACAAACCAAATATGCTGCTAGCTTGTAAAATATTCCGGATTCAATGAAGTTATTGAAATATAAATATGATATCTCCTTGACTCGAAATATAGATTTGGTCGCAATTAAATCAACTTAAGGCTCAAATGATCAAACTACCCTCTACACTTCCAAAAATATACCGAAGCTCTTTCTAGGCCTAAATTCACCTCCTGAATCTAAAAAATTTTTATAAATCCAATTCGAGCATTCAAACTCAAAATATTAACCAACATCTTGATTCAACTTAACTCAAACTTCCTTCTTAAGATCCTAAATCCACAAAACAACTCTAAATTCTGAAACGAAGACTATCCTAGACTGCATTTCATATACCAGAGTTGATGGAACTGACGGAATTCCATTTTGAGACTCGTAGCTTTGTTGGTACCAATAATTACTTTTTAGCAACTTGAGCCTTCAAAAACTCAAAACTTCAACATTTCACAACTAGAGGCAGATCTACGGGGGAGCTAGGGAGTTCATCCGAACCCCCTCGGCCGAAAAATTATATTATATATATGTAATTAAATTTGAATTTTACGCGTAAGTCTTGTTTAAGTGAACCCCCTAAGCACAATTAATAAGAGTAGCTCAACGGTTCAGGGGGTTTAATTTAGTATAGAGATGTTAGACCCCGTAATTATTTTAATTAACGATAACTATACAATTGGGAAATTTTGTTGTGGACCCTAGGTAACTTAAACTTAAGTATATTTCCAGTATTTGGTTAGAGTATTAAGTGAATATGGTGGGCATAATTAAGTTTGAGTCGGAAGTCTTTAATTAGATAAAAATAGAAAAGTTTGGGACCAAATTGGTCAATAGGCTAAGATGGAGCCCTTATGTTGCAATTTTGGAAAGTTGGAGTCTACATGTATATGGGTTCTTGTTCTAAACAAGAACATCCTAGTTCTTGACACTTAGAAAAATTAGAAGAGGAGAAGAAGAAGAAGAGGAAGGAGGAAAACAAGTAAGTTTTCAATTCTTGTGCTATTATTTCTTAAGTGT
>JAOTQR010076710.1:0-12846 GCA_025774065.1 Solanum ossicruentum
ACATAAACGTCTTAATTAGTCTAACACGTGCAACATGACCAAATATTGTTCCACCTATACTCTGATTTGATTATTGAGCATTCTAACATTATATTATGTATATATTTAAATACTAGATATGAAAAAATTCGTTAACAGAGTTAATATTATCGTCTTAAATAGTATTTATACATAATTAATTATATTCTTAAATAATAAATTTATTTTGAATATTTTCACATATATGTCATAAAGAGTGACAATGACATTACATTTTGAAAGCAACTTTTATATTTTTTATAAAATTAAAAAATAATTTATAACTTATTTAAGTTGTTACAACCAATATTAAAAGATTGTCTTATCTAATATTCATTTTCATATTATATCAGACACAAATATTGAACTGAACAAACATGTTGCATATAAAATATGTCACGTGTCCTTTAATTACATGTATTTCAAATAAAATGATGTATTTCAAATGACATGATATATTTTATATGGTTAACATAACTATCTAATAGACATTTGTGAACATACATACATCTTTTTGGTAAAAAAAAAAGAATTGAATAAAAAATGTTTCATATGAATATTATGTATATGTCATGTATAAAATATGTAATATTTTAATAAATTAGAATAAGATGAAAGATATATCCTCAATTCTTTATGCTGAGTTGCTACTTCTTCTTCTTCTTCTTTTTCTTTTTCCTTTTTTTTTTTAACATTAGCACATCATTGAAAAAAAAGTATAAAGAATTAATGGTATATCTTTTTATTGAAAGATGATTTTAAAATTATTCTTTTTGTTTATCTTTCTTGGTAGATTTTTGTTAGCATGTAAAATTACTTTTTTTTAATCCTTGGTCATCATTGATTTTATATTTCTATAAAATAACAGAAAGATATTTCTAGAAATATTTAGTTTTGACTATATTTCTTGATAGATTTTTATTAGTGTGAAATTACTTTTTTACCCTTGGTCATTCAACCTTTCATATTTCTATATAATAGAAATAGAAATATAAGAAGAATAATAAACAGGCAGCTCTTCGTAAATATACTTGTTTATTCTCCTTCATTATATGAGGTTCATAAAAATATTTTACATTCTTTTTAATTTATTTTTTTAGGCAACTATTGATGACGTATCTGATACAACTGCTTGATTTATTATATTATTTCTATTAATTATTTTTTCAGTTACTTCAACTATGATTTAATATTATCCCTAATAAATTTTTTTTACTGTCTCAACTATGATTTTACTATGTCACCCTAATTAATTATTTTAAATCATGTAAATACTAGAATGAAAATAAAACAAATACAAAATGATATATTAAATCTTTATGTTTAAATCAGATAAATAAAATAAAATAATTATTATAATATCTTTTAATAATTATATTTATGTAAAATTTGATAAGTGACAGAGAGTGGTATTTGAGAGAACTCCAGTATTCAAGGTGGTTTCACGTTCAATGACTTTTATCCACCGATTTTCTGGCAATTTTGTTTAGACTGCAAGTAGATCGAATCTTTAAAATATATATGATATAAATAAACCAAACAAGCTTATGTATATTACTTGAAACAATATAAAAGAAATTATAAATATAATAATTATTAAGTTAAAAAATTGTTTCTTAAAATAAATTTTATTAGTGCTATATAAATTAGGATAAATAAAGTAATATAAGTTATTTAAAAACATACTAAAAATTATAATTACAAGAATTAATAATTATTAATATTGTATAAATTGAGATACCGGCTTGAGCTCTCTTGCAACATCAACATGCTTGCTTGCTTTTGTAACATCAACGTGCTTGCTTGCTTATTCAATTGACGCGACAACTCAATTGTAAATTTGTCACCTGATTTCATGATAATAATAAATATAATTCTGGGGCACACCACAAATTCGATATTCCTCATTTTATATGCAATTGTATGTAATTTCCTTGAACTATTATTCTTGTGAAATTGTGGGCCCAATACTTTTTGGATTAATTTGAAGAAAAATCAAATTCATAAATTATTTATATTCATATACTTCTTTATATTTATGCTCCTTAATTAATTATAATTAATGTCCTCCTAATTTATTCTCTATTAAAATTTGTGTGTTGACGTCATGTTAATATCAATGTCCACTCTATGTTGTGTTGATAGGATATTAATGTACCGATAGAGTATCATTGAGGATTTAAACCTATATGATACTGATATAATATTAATATACTAATGGAGTATCATAGAGGATTAAATTTTGTCTTATATGATATTGATATAACACCAATGTACCAACGGAGTATCACAAAGAATGTATTTTCTATTAATTTAGAGTTTTATAAATAAGATTGTGACTTTACTTTTTTTTTTTAAAAGGGTCCACTCCTATATGATATTAATATGCTGATAGAGTATCACAGAGGATTAACCTTAATCCTACATGATACCGATGTAACATCAATATACCGATATAGTATCAACAAAATATATTTTCTACTAATTTATAGTTTAATAATTTTCTTTTGATTATTAATTTTTAATTTCTTTAAAAAAAGCACCCGATCCTATATGATACCGAGAGGGAATCAATATATCAAAGATGTATCATAGAGGTTTGATTACTCGTTTGGATATGAATACAACTTTTCACCCCCAGACTGATGGATAGTCTGAGAGGACTATCAGATGTTAGAGGTTATGCTACGAACATGTGTTATTGATTTTGGTGCCAGATGGGATCAACACTTAGCCTTGGTAGAGTTTGCTTACAACAACAGTTACCACTCTAGCATTTAGATGGTGTTACGCCCCGAGAGGACATCCTAAACGCGAGACACTCAGAGACTATCACTAGTCTCCAAGCAGACCACCTAGTCTCATTGCATTCGTTCAATCCATTCATATGCAGAAAATTAAATAGAAAGATAACTATCAGTGGACTATCACAATCGCTATCATAAGATAATATAAAGAAGTATCTCAAAAGAAAAGAAATAGTAAATAAGCAATCCTAACACTATCCATCAACTGTTTATGTCTACGAAGATTTTGACCAACATCTAGGAATGTACCATGACAGACCATAGCTACCACAATCAAAAGAAAGACAAAATACTGAAATAAAGTCAATGAAATAATCATCCTCCGAAAGCAGGGGAGGACTCATCACATTCTAAAATATTGAGCTCTGAACCTCAACGATTGGGCTGCTAAAGTCCTCTGTCTACAGAATCTGCATCATAAAATGATGCAACGCCAAAGAGGCATTTGTACGTGGAATGTACTGTATGTAAAACGGGCTAAAGTAAACAATATAAGATACTATCGCTCGTCAATCACTCATCCTCAACTCAGAGTAAAGGACAAGACTCTATCATCTCATTGTTCATTAAGACATCATACAATCACATCAACGTCATAATACTATTAACAAGGAACCTATCTGGGAGTTTCTATAACTGACAATCACCACCTATGAGCTAGTAGTGATACAACAAAGAGATGTCATTGCTACATCCATCCAGTATCTTGTCGAGGTAAAGGACGAGTCTGTCGGGGATCCCAAGAAAATTTGTCAAGTCTTTTGTGGGACAAAGGAAACATCCGCTTTCACGGTCCAATCCTCTCCATCGCTGGCCACGTAGTTAATGAGTGCGAGTGGGACTTACTCTTACCCATCAATGTTAATACTCTTCGCAGGACTCAATATGCTCATAAGTCTAAAAAGGTCAGATTGTTATACAACCAAAAGCCCCTCTCAAATAGGGTCCTCATCTCATCTATCATTCTATCAACTCAAGAAAGGAATTCTTCCCCTCACCTCTATTAACAACTCAATTAAATCTCAAGGATATCAATTTACATCTATTGCAGCGATCACATCATTCATCTCAGGACTCAGACTTCATTAATCATCACATTCAAACAACCAAGGCTCTAGACATTACCCCTAAGTTCATTGTTTAAGTCTTTAACAGATAATTCCCACAGGAAAGATGTATAATCACATAATAATACGTTTAAACAGTTTCATTAATTCATGATGATCATCAATTTAACATAAAATATAAGATTTAAAGATAACTTCAAAAAAATATTCAAGAAACTTAAATACAAGACCTATCAGTTTGTGGCAACCCTCGCGGGAAGATGCCATTTTTGTACATTCTAGGCTTACGTACCACTTACCAACATATGAAGAATTTAGCACATGACCTATTAATCATATTTAAGTATTGAATTTAAAATAGTTAAAGGTATATGATTTTGTTCTGAAGGTTGTGCAATTGATTCTAGCTCAAGTTTTTGGCGTGAGTACCTTGCAAGTAATTTAAACTACTATATTGCGAGATATTTATATATTGCCAAACTATTGTAGCACGCTGAAAAGTATTACCGATATTAAAATACAAGGACATAAAATTTAGAAGTTTCTATTTCATACAATCATCTTAACATAACTGGTATTTTAATATAGGAAAGCTCGCCGACTCAAATTTAACTCAACAATCCCAAACTTAAAGTTACAACCCATGGTTTCATAATTTACATTAGCCTTTCAAATTTATGCATACATATGCAACAGGAGAATCATGTACATCCCCAAAACTATCACAACATATATATGTCTAGATGCAAATGTGATCTTTTGCACAGCTCCCAAAATTAATCTTCAGTGACCATCCTCAAGCATCATCTTAGGTACTCCCTACAATAGAAACAACTATCGCTAAGCATGAAGCTTAGTGGTGTAAAAGCTAAAAGCTGAGAACCTTAAATCCCTCAATTTGCCCTTCTTAAGTGAAAGGGAAACACAATTGGAATATAGTAAATAGACCAAGTGAATAAATATATCAATAGCATCCAGTAGGATATTTAAAGATCTAAGTATCAAGGGTTCCTGGAACAACTTTAACAAAACATTCAAATGACAAGTTTTGCCCACTATGTAAGTCATGCCATCATACGAAATATAATCAAGTATAAAGGAGGACCGAACCTCTGTATCAAGAAGGGTGAAAAACCAATTATCAAGAGAACTAAGGACCATATTAAGAGTGACTTTCTAGTTCATACATAAGATGGACTGCATCTATACTTAGGACGAATCAAAAATTCACAATTAAGATGACAATTGATCCGAACAAGAGGCATGCCAATGGTGACAAAGTCATAGCCACAAGAAATACAAAGTCCATAAGGATGTCAAGTGATCAGGCAATTCGTACAAATGGACGAATTAAACAAGTTCCTTACAAGTTCCAAAATATATCAACATAACCAGATAAATAACAAGAACATAGCTGAGATACCAAGATAACATTTAAATGTACCAACAGGTAACAAAGGCATAAAAACAAGTTTTTACACGAACCTGAACCTTTTAACATGCAACCGACCCTACCAAATTCAAGCCGTGGATCAATACAACATCCGTTTCTTCAATCAATTTCCTTAAGATTATACAAGAGTATGAACACCTTAATATTCATTTACATTCTCATTTAACACTCGGCACTTTTAACAGGTAGCAACTAACAAAAGAAATGCCAAAACTGAGTCCTATTTTTACAAATCGGGCTCTTCTCGGTAGTTTTACTGCCTTGCAACGCAACTAGATTTCAGATTGGTAAATGGACAAACTAGGCTTTCTAGTCTTCATGAAAACTATAGGTATATGAATATAGGTTGTAAATGATCAAGAATTACTTTAAAAGAAGGCCATTATGGCAGGTTTATTGAAGGTTTCTCCTCTCTGTCAGCCCTATTAACTAGGCTGACTCAGAAGAAGGCCAAATTGCAGTGGTCTGAGGCTTGTGAAAAGCATTTTCAGGAGTTGAAGACTAGATTGACTACAACACCGATGTTGACTTTTCCAGACGGGACGGGGGACTTCATGATATGTTATGATGCATCCCGAGTGGGATTGAGTTGTGTACTTATGCAAAGAGAGAAGGTGATAGCTTACACTTCCATACAACTTAAGATTCATGAAAAAAATTATCCGACTCATGATCTTGAGTTGGCAGTAGTGGTGTTTGCACTTAAAATCTGGGGTCACTACTTGTATGGAGTTCATGTTGACGTATTCATTGACCACAAAAGCTTGCAGTACGTGTTCAGCTAGAAAGAGCTCAACCTGTGGTAGAGGAGATGGATGCAGTTACTCAAGGATTATGATATGAGTATTCTCTACCATTTAGGTAAGGCTAACATTATTGTTAAAGCTCTTAGCAGGATGTCTATGGGTAGCACACCCACGTAGAGGAAGGAAAGAGAGAACTAGCGAAGGAAGTGCATATATTGGCTCGATTGAGAGTGCAACTTAAGGAGAACAACGAAGGCGGGGTTAATGTTCATAATGGTTCTGCTTCCTCCTTAGTGTCAGAAGTGAAGGAGAAGCAAGACCAAGACCCTATCTTGTTCCAATTGAAAGAAGTATTCATAAGCAGAAGGTGATGGTTTTCTCCAAAGGGGGAGATAGGGTGTTGAGGTATCAAGGAAGATTGTGTGTGCCTGATGTTGACAGTGTTTGAGATAGGATCATGGCCGAAGCTCATAGCTCCAGATATTCTATTCACCCCGATTCCACCAAGATATACCACGACTTGAGAGAAGTCTATTGGTGGAATGAGATGAAGAAAGACATTGCCGAATTTATTTCTAAATACTCCAATTATTGACAGGTTAAGGTTGAACATCAGATACCATGCGGGTTAGCTCAAAGTTTTAAAATTCTAGAATGAAAATGGGAGACGATCAATATGGATTTTATCATGGGCTTACCAAGATCCCGAAAGTAGTATGATTCAATATGGGTGATCGTTGACAGTATGACTAAATCAACTCACTTCTTGGCAGTCAAGACAACTTACACCGCTGAGGAGTATGCCCGACCGTGTATTCGTAAGATGTGAGGTTGCATGTGGTTCCCTTGTCTATTATCTCGGATAAAGGAGCTCAATTCACCTCTCAATTTTGGAGATCCTTTCAGAAACAATTGGGCACGAAAGTACATCTGAGTACAACTTTTCACTCTCAAATTGATGGACAGGCAGCACACTATTCAGACTTTGCAGGATATGTTGAGAGCGTGTGTCATCGACTTCAAAGAAAATTGGGATGACCATCTACCGTTTATTGAGTTCACATACAATAAAATTGGGATGACCATGCCAGCATTCAGATGGCCCTTTATGAGGCATTATACGGGAGGGGATGTAGATCACCGATTGGCTAGTTCGAGGTTGGTGAAGCTGAGTTGATTGTTCCTGATCTCGTACACCAGTCTATGGAGAAGGTGAAAGTCATCAGAGAAAGGTTGAAGATAACCAGAGTCGTCAGAAGTCATATACGAATGTGAGAAGAAGAGATTTGGAATTTGAGGTAGATGATTTGGTGTATTTGAAGGTGTCACCCATGAAGGGTGTTATGAGGTTTGGTAAGTAGAGGAAGTTGAGTCTACATTACATCATACCATACCAGATTGTAGGGAGAATAGGGAAGGTTGCTTATGAGCTAGACTTATCTTCTGAGCTAGATGGAGTTCACACGGTGTTCTGTGTATCAATGCTAAACAAGTATTTGGGGGATCCTCCCTTAGAAATTTCTGTTGAGATTATGGGAGTGAAGGATAGCCTATCTTACAAAGAAATTCTAGTTCAGATCCTTGACCTACAAACCCATAAGCTGAGAAATAAAGAGATAGCCTCCGTTAAAGTCTATGGAGGAATCATTTTGTTGAGGAAGCTACGTGGGAAGCTGAGGAAGCCATGAAACTCAAATATCCATACCTATTCATGCCTGACAATGATGTTGGAGGTAATATCCCTATCTTTAATTCTTTACTTGATGCATTGATTCCATTCCCGAGCCAAAGATTGAGATAGGTAGGTGATGGATAGCGCGAGTTCGAGAGTTTTCGAGTGAGAAATGAGGCGAGTTCTGAGGTTACTCGTGCTTTTATTATATCCTTGCTCATCATTCTAGGACGAATGATCCCAAGGGGAAGCTGATGTAATATCTCATGAAATTACCTAAACGTCCCTAGAATGTAATCATGCGCACAACGCGTCTTCCAATGCTCTGATGGGAAATTACAGATCGGATTTGCGATCAGCACAAAAATCGAGTCAGAAAATGATCTCCACCCGATTTAAGAGCAACTGGAGTGAAATAAAAATTTTGCTAATTTTTGTCCGGTCAATGTTTGTCCGCGTCCTTGGCGCGACGTGGACAGAACGCACACCTATGCTTATTTTTTTTTAAATTTTTTGACGGGATTTGATAATTTGAGAATAAAAGCAATAATGCACTGGTCCGTGCCCCTGGTGCGACGCGGACCAGTGTAAATATTTTCAGACTTTTCCTTTTAATTGCGGGAAGGGCATTTTGGTCCTTCCTAACCTATTTTAATACCCCAAAATGTGTTTTTAAGGCTTATTTCGTACGGAATGATTTTAAAACCTATATTTTTCTATGGCAAAATGTAAGTTTTAAGAGAAGAAGAAGAAGAGGGGTTGAGGAATTCCAAGCTTGAGTTTGATTTTTGTTGAGGGTTTGTACAATCTTCAATTCCAGGCATGTAAAGGCTACCCAAAATATGGAATTGTTCTTCCAAGTGACCCAATATGTGGATTAAGATGTAAATTGCTAGTTGATGGGTCTTGAGTAGTGATTTTTGAAGAACTTCTTGAACATTATCTTTAATTTATATATATTATCTCAAATTGATGATCATCATACTTGTATCTACTGATTATATGCATTATTGTATGACTATTTACCTAAAGTGCATGTTTCCCTTGTTTAACACTGCAAGAACAAACTTAGTGATAGTGTATAGAGCCTTGATTGTTTAAATATGATGATTGATGAAGTCTGAGTCTTGAGATGAGTGATGTGATGGCTGAAATAGATGAAAGTGATATCCTTGAGGTTTAATTTTAGATAAGAGTTGAAAGGAAGAATTTATTTCTTGAGTTAATAGAATGATAGATGAGAGGAGGACCCTGCCTGTTGGCTGTATAAGCAGTCTGAACTTGATAGACTTATGAGCATATTGAATCCTGGGAGGAGTATTAGCACCAAAATGGGTAAGAGTGAACCTCACTAGCACTCATTAACTACACGGCCAGCGTAGGAGAGAATTGGACTGCGAAAGTGAACGTTGGCTTTGTCCCACAGAGGACTTGACAGACTTCCTTTGGGATCCCCAATAAACTCATCCTATACCCCGACAAGGTACCAGACGGATGTGGCAGCGACATCTCTTCGTTGTATGATCACCGGGTTCATAGGTGGCGGTTGTCGGTTATAGAAACTCCCAGATAGGTTTCTTTGTTGATAGTAATCTGACGTTGATGTGATTGTATGATGTCTTGATGGATAGTGAGGTGATAGAATTCTGTCCTTTACTATAAATTGAGGATGAGTGATTGCTGAGCTATTGTTATTGCGAATTGTTTACTTTAAGCCTTTTTACATATGGTACATTCCACGTAGTAGCGCCCCTCTGGTACTGCATCGCTTTTTGATGTTGATTCTGTAGACAGTGGATTTTAGCATCCCAATCGTTGAGTTTCAGAGCTCATTATTTCAGATCGTGGTGAGTCCTCTTTTGCATTCGGAGGATGATTATTTCATTAGCTTTATTTCAGTATTTTTTTTATTGTGGTAGCAATGGTCTATCATGGTACCTTCCTTGATGTTAGTCATAGAGACTTCATAGGCATAGACAAATGATGGTTAGTGTCGGCATTGTTTATTTCCCGCTTTTTTTCTATTGAGATACTTCTTCATATTATTGTATGATAGTGATTGTGACAGCCAGTTGATAATTTATTATTCTATTTAATCTTTCGCTTATGATTGATCGAATAAATGTAATGAGACTAGGTGGTTCGCTTGGGGACTAGTAATAGTCTTCGGGTACCAATTATGCTTAAGGTATCCTCTCGGGGCGTGACAACTACGATTCATTTACTCTCTATTCAGTGGATTTCAGCTAAGTTTTTGGTACTATGTTACGATTTTATGATCAATATTATCTTCTTCTTTTAGAAAAAGGATTTGTGCATATCTTAAGATGAAAATACTAAATTTGATAGTAATCTTAATTATAAGACTATTTGTATACAATCTATAAGTTTTATCATTCATTAAACATGTATATCAATTAGCTACCAATCTAGTAATTGGGATGGTAAGATCGATAGATTTGGTGAGAGATTAATAACAATATTTTATTTTTTAAAATTATTAAAGATTTTGAAACAAATTTAGTTTATTAAACATGTAATATTTGAAATCAAAGAAAAGAATTGTAATTTGGAATTGGAGGGATCGTGGTATTGGGTGAAATACGACAAAAATTGTAATTTGCAATTGGAAGAGAGTTTTGACAAATATTTTCCTACTTTCTAGAGGTAAATTATTTTTTTCTTAAATTTGAAGAAAATAAGTTTATTTAAATTTATATTTTCAAAATATTTAAGTCAACAAAACGTAAAAAATTAGAAAATATAAAGAATTTTGAGTGAGAAAAAGTTAGAAGCTTAACCCATTTGGTTAAATCATAGTTTACCTATATTTTACCCATGAATACTCATATTTGTATGGGTTGAAAATGAGTTTAAATCCATATTTTACCCATGTAAAAAAGTCACCCAAATTACTAAAATATGATAGATTGAACGAATTATCAAAATATGGATTCATTTTGCATGCATTAGAATATAGACAACCGCAAATAGAGGTTAATTATATAAAACATAAACATCTTAGTCTAACACGTGCAACATGACCAATTGAATTATTGATCATTCAAATTATGTTATTATTTAAATATATAAGAAGAATAAATTATACGCTCGTAAATATATTTATCTATTCTCTTTTATTATATAGGGGTTCATAAACATCTCTAATATAGTTTGATTAAATCTTAGTCATTAAATCTAACTCATGATATATCATATTTATTAAGATAAACTTGGATATTGGAGAAAACGGAGAGGATCCTTCACCATCGGTCCAAAAATGACAATTTACGTATTTTGAAAATTATTTGTCGATCTTTGCTTCTGTTTACTTTTCTTTTATTCTCTATTTTTTATATCGCCATGTGATTTCTTACGCTTTTTAAATTAAAAAAAAATTAAGAGTTGCTTCTATAAAACAATTTATTTCTACTTTACTACATTTTTCAAACACGTAAGGCCGCCATATGAATAATACATATAAAATAGTATATGCCCATGACTTTTTACACAAATTCTCCAAAAGTTTTTTGTTGTTTTTTTAACCGAGTTAAATTCCTATATCCTTGTTTGAATCCATCCAAAATTGTTCTTGTTATTAGTATTTTTTTTTCGATTTTCGATATTCGATATTCATCTAGTATAATTATTTTGAACATACTGTACCACATTCTTTCATAATATTCTTCTTTCTAGTTATTGAATCAATCAATTAATTAATCTCTTTCCCACAAGAAGTCATTTATCTAACCTTTATTTTAAGTAAGAAAAGATATCTTTTAAAAGTATACCTATTAAAATATTATAATTTATAGGGGAGATGTCTTGTAGAGATTGTATGAGTTGACATCATTTTCTTTTTTATTCGTTCAACAAACAATATTATTTTATTGAAATTAAAAATAATTTATTTTTAAAATTTTTCTTTTATCCTTAATGAAATAATTATCAGTCATACAAATAAATTTTAAAAGTCTTCCTTTTTTTTCTTAAATATCTTATCAAGTCAAAGCGTGTCATATAAAACAAAAGAGTATTAGATTATTCATTGCACACATTATATATACGCATGTTTTACATCCATTGGAATTGAAGTCGATTAAAAGAAAATTAAAAATATTTAATATATAATAATGATATTCAACTTGAAATCACGAATAATTTTTTTTTATTTTTTTAAAATTGGGGGTAAAGGAAATGGGAAATGGGGAAGGGATTACCAATATAGGGAATCAAACCCTCACCAACAATCTAGTTAGTAATTCAAGTAGGCAACCAACTGAACTACTAAAATTTTTCGAATCACAAATAAATTAGACTTGTCAAGAATCGATTTTCTCACCGATTCCATTATTAGATGAATTTAACATACTAGTAGTACACATCAAATTTGACTCCATCAAGCATCTTGATATTTCTTCAAAGACAATAGCTTTATGAATTGCACGACGACTTCCACGGAGTTGGTGGCAGCAAGGGTGATGAAGGTGGAAGCCTCATTGGACTCGGACGTGCCTCCTCCAGCCATGTCGGAAAGGGCACGAATGACGATGTAAGGCACCTTCTGTTGGTAGCAAATAAGAGCCACAGCAGCACTTTCCATTTCAACAGGGCTTACATCAAACTTGTTGTAAATGAAACTCCTATATGCTGCATTGTCTAAGTATATGCTTGCACTTGTTCCTTTACTCACTCTTGCTACTTTTGGTGTATGGCTCAAGCATGTTGTTGCGTTTAAACACCCTTCCAGTGTCAAGCCCTAGTTATACAAACACATCAAAAGTTACTTATTAGTTTAATTCCTAAAAAGATTATGTTCTTGTAACCAAGATATTCAGTGGCGGAGCCAGCATTTTCGTCAAGGATGATCATACTTTTAAGACATGGGTGAGTGATTTTTTTATAAAGGATGGTCAACAATTGATATATGTATAACCTACATATTCGAAAAAGTTTTTTGACAAAAGGGTGTTCCACCCTTGGGTGAATGTAGCTCCGCTCTAAAGATATTTGCATAGTAACAACATCTACATATTTGCATTAACATCTTAAAATTAAGGAAGTACGTATTTTTTTAAAAATA
>JAOTQR010076711.1:0-12843 GCA_025774065.1 Solanum ossicruentum
CTATGTATTTGTATATTTATATAGGTGAGCGGGCAATTTTGAGAAAATACATATAAGTATTTTTGTATCTTTGTAGCTATGACAGGGAAGTGAGCAGCTTAGAGGAGTTACATGTGTATAGTTGTGTATTTAGCATGTACTAGATGAGTGGGCAACTTTGAATACTAGTGAAACAAGATCAACTGCACATACATGATACAAGAACAAATGAATACAAGTGATAAAGGAGTTGGGATGATGTCTCGGATCGAGTGTCGAGATCTTATTATCTCAAATTAGTTGTAATGGTTGTGTATTATTTGGGGTATTAGGGTCGGGTCCTGGTTCGATGTTGAGTTTTAAGATGTTGAGATTAGGTCCAATGTAGGGTGTCGAGGTCAGGATCATGTCCAGGATCTGCTATATGGGTCGAATTCAAATTTAAATATTAGGTTTTGAATTGAGAGTTGATGTTATGTTCTAAATCGAGATCAGATTTCGAATCGATCAATTGTTGAAGTCATACCAGATTTGGATGTTGGGGTTAGGTCACTATTCGAGTCTTGGATCGAAAGTCGAAGTCAGGTTCCAGATTGGATATATATAGGGATTGAATTTTGGATAAATTATCAAGGTCATGTCTCGATTTGAGTATTGAGGTTAGATTCTATTTTTTTAAAAAAAACTTTGCTTAAATCTTACCATCTGAAATGAGTACAAATCCATTCCTCACCTTATCTCAAGACCCAAAACTTTTCTGTCACGTCCCAGGAGGGAACCCTTGGCGTGACCAGCACTTCAAGAACCATTGCTGATTCTCCAAGTGAACAACCTGGCATCATCACCACATAAACTCAACAGCAGAAGAAAATACTCAAATACAACAGAACATTATATGGTAAACATAACTGTGATAAAAATATCATTCTGAATGAATAAATTTGAAAATAAGTGATACTCAACAAATCATCTATCCAATGTCTATAAAGCCTCTAATCAACAACCTAGATGGTCCCATGACAGGCCATGGATACCTCAAATCAAAGAAAGAAAGTACTAAGTCAAAACAAGGGATAAAAGGGCTCATCCGGAAAGCAAGGAGCGCTCACCAATCTGGAATGCACTGATTTAGACCTCAACGATGCGCAGGCTGAAGTCCTCTATCACTTGTATCTATATGATCAAAATATGCAGGTCCAAATGACCGTCATGTAAGGACCCGGATTTTTCACGCTTATGTGTGTTGTTTAAGGTCATCATGGGCCCCATACGTCAATCCAAGTTCAAAGGGATTTCCGTTGGCTAAGATCAACACAAGTACTAGTAGAAAGGTCAACTTTAAAGGAGCATAACATTTAGCTCACTTAGAACTAGGTGCCCCACAACATGTCAAATGAACGCTCTCTGAGTTAGCATTGTATCGCACTTGGTTTCACCTTATTCTGATATTGAACGAAGGAGTAATCATTGTTTCTGTGAGATCCTCCTGTGCATGATGTCACATGGACAGTTTGACGAGCAATGTGACCTTGGACGAAACGTTGGATGGCTTGGTCAAGAAAAGGCCCTTTATAGCCTAAGGAATGGGGAGTCCTTTGAGTTAGCATTGCAACACATTTGGTTTCACCTCATTCCGATGTCGAATGAAGTAGTTATGATCGTTTTCATGAGACTCTCTTGTGCAATGGTGTCAAACAGATAGTTTGACGGGCAGCGATGCCTTTGATGAGCCATTTGGGTTAGTTGGAACTGGAAAGGGCCAGATTGGATACAATGAAGGTGACATGGCCAGTGTGTCTTTCCACTGACCTTGTGGATGGGCACAAGGTATGTCAAGGGAAGCTTGTTGGACTTGGGGAAAAAATTGGTAAGGGTGGTGCCATGGGCATCCTTAATGGGTTGTGCGGGGTCTGACGGCCCGTGGCACCTAGCATGAAGTAGCCTAGCCACATTTTTGTGTGTAAGTATGGTGCAATGACCCACTAAATGGACCGTAAAGCATCACATGGCCAGTGAAGTGGTCCGTCAAAGTGACGAGACGTGAAATTTTTCTAAGTGTTCCCAACTCTCATTTATTTTTCTAAGCCCCTTTTGACGGGCACTCCACATGACCCGTGGAGTGCCACACAACCAGTGAAGCCTCCCGTGAGGCCAGACTTTGTCAAAATTTTCATCTGTTTACTAATGGCATTTTGGTAAATTTTAATTACTTTAATGACCTTTTTAGACTTCTAAGACTATATTAACCTCACCAAAAGACCTAAACCCTAATCCAAAGGATCAAACTTATTACTCTCATAAAAAATACACTTCAATTCTCTCAAGAGCCTCCATCAAAACCCCACCAATTTCAACAAAACTCAAGAACAAGTTTAGATTCCAAGACCCACTTCCAAGCTTCCATTCTTTCTCAAATCAATTTCAAGGAACTTAAAAGCTAAGGTATGTGGGTTTATCCTTTATTCCATCCAATCAAAGAGACCCAAAAATTTTTTCAAGAAAACCTACATGGATTTTGCTTACTTTAATTTGGGATGTTCAATGTTATGATTCCTAAAATTTTATTGATGCATGGGTAGTGTATATTTGATGATTTTAATGTAATTTAACCATTATATTTAGATTTACTTTTGATTTATGAAATTACAAGTATGCATGTCCTATATTAAAAGTTTGTTTATGCATGGTGAACTTATATTGGATTTAAATATGAATTTGATGGTGTATTTACTTCAATTTCACCTTATATTATTGATTTTAGATTTAATCCTAATTACCCATGTGATTATTCATAGTATATGCCTTCATGTACATGGATTATTATGGGAATTATGTTACGGGTTAAGCCCAATTATGTTCTATGATATGATTTTGATAAGATATTGGTTATGACAATATTGTGATCACATATATGTCTTCGATTTTGGCTCTTTGATCATTTTGGGTGCTTGCACCATTTTGTATATGAATGGCCTATTCCTATGCATGAGTATTATGACTATGAAATTATGATTTTGGAATTTGAGCCTGAGTAAGAATTATTATGAATGGTGCTTGGCTTTTAAGCCCAATTTTGCATTGAAATGATTTGAAAAATGACTATTCCCTCTTTGAAAGTATGTATATATTTATTATAAGTATTTTTGTGGGATGATAGCTTAACACTGATGGATTGAGGTAGGGGTACTCTCTTTACTTAAACTATGTGCCTAGCATAGGGTCCTTTCTAAAATGGGATGTGTTCCCGTATGGAGAAGAAATGATTTGATTTATGATTTGTGAAAATCCTATCCAAAATGGAATGTGTTCCCATAAGGAAGGTTGCTTTATATGAAAGGGGGTGTGTTCCTGTAAGGTGAAGTATGGTTTACCTTTGACAAGTAGACCACATCTTTATTGATAAGGGGTATTCATCGAGATTTCAAGTAATATCTCGCTGGGTTTTACTCAGGTCGGTTAAGGTCACATCCCCACTATAAAAATGAGCATCATTTGCATTTCATGCATCTTGAATTTCATGGCATCTTGTTACATTTACATTCCTTATTATATATCTCTTTCGATAGTATGTGCTCTTTTCATCTAACATTGATATGCAGGTTTTAGCAAGTTACATGTATTTCACCCAGCATACTTAGTACATTCAAACGTACTAACGCATACTTTTACCTACATGATTTTTACCATGTAGGGACCAAGGATTTTGATCATCCACTGTTCGGCGCTTAGCTTAGATTTTGGTTTATCTTGTAGTGGTGAGTCCTTTCTTTCAAGAACGAACCACCACCTATCTATCTATATTATCTCTTCATCTTTGTACTTGAGGGTGAGCCTGGGGTATGTCTTGGCCCCCCACCCATCTATATAGAGTCATTGTTGGACACCTTGTTCATCTCTTTACGATATATGTTATTAGTTATGGTTAAGTCTATTTTATGTATTTGGTTATCTTTAAGTATCGATATATGACTTGCTCTTATGTTGATGGAAAATTCCTAAGTCCCGAAGTGCCCCCATAGTGTGAGTCCTACTTTCCTGTCCCTTAGAACTATGTGTTGATTGTTGATTACGCTTCCAAACCGATGATGCGAGTTTTGGTACCTTGAGGCTTGTTTGGGGACTCTCGGGTTCCCATACGCCATGTGACATCTAGGCCTTATGTCTGGGTCATGATAAAGATGGTATCAAATCCCTAAGTTTGTAATGATCCTCAGAGTCCAACATGCCGCGTCAAGTAGAGTCCTAATAATGGGTGTGAAGTGCACCACGCCTATGAGTGGGAGGCTACGATGGCATTCTAGGAATTTGCTCACTTCTTCATGTCTTATGTTGTGCTATGAATAGTTAGTTTAGCTTGTTGATCTTGATGGTACCCTTATGTTTTTTCAAAAGATTCCTTGTGGTAGACCTGCCAGAGCAGCCCTGGCTTATGAGGGTCAAGCCCCACAAGGGCCTATGGATGAGCCTATCTCTAATGGTGAGTTTCAGACGACCTTTTCCATGCTTTCCCTAGGTGGTGACTACTCAGACTGGGCAGTCCAACCTTCCTCGACATCCCACTCCAGGTTCTAGAGTGATGGTATTTCACCCGGATGAATCTTTTGGAGTTCTTTGGGTTTAAGGATGATGAGGATGCTCAGGAGTTCCTTAATGAGCTCACCAAGGTATTGAATGTCATGGGCGTCACTTCTGAGGAGAGAGCTAAGCTAGCTGTCTATCAGTTGAAAGATGTAGCACAGATGTGGTATACTCAGTGGTCTATGGAGAGGGTTTATGGTGATGCTGTTAATTGGGAAGAGTTCAAGCTTGCTTTTCTAGGTTGTTTCTTCTCACTTGAGCATAGGAAGCCAAGATGACTGAGTTCATCAACATCAGGTAGGGTAATATGGGTGTGAAGGATTATTCTCTCAAGTTCACTAAGATCTCCAAGTATGCTCCGATACTTGTAGTTGATCTTCGTGCAAGAATGCACAAGTTCGTCTCCGGTGTTTCTGACTTGCTTGTATAAGAATGTTGTACTACATGCTAAATTGGGACATGGACATCTCTAGACTTATGGTGTATGCTGAACAGATTGAAGGAGAGAAACTCAAGGAGAGGAGAGTTCATGATGCTAAGAGGGCATGTGTTGATGATGGTTTTCCGGCTATCGAGGTGGTGGTTTTGGACACTTCTAACCGAGCCATGGTTTCAATGCTTGGGTGGCTAATGTAGGAGTGCTTCCTCCTAAGACACAGGTTGGTGGTGGACTAGGGTATCCTCCATGTCCCAAGTGTAGGAAACATCACATGGGTGGTTGTTGGAGGGGTCGGGGCGCTTACTATGGATGTGGTGACAAGGGTCATAAGATTGCTGATTGTCCTAGAGCTGCTCAAGAGGGGTAGGGTCAGGTGGCACAGGGTGCTTAAGCCCAACCAAGAGCTCCTCAAGGGGGAGCCCTAAGGAACAAAAAGTTTTAAGCTCTTCATGCTCATCAAGAGGTAGATGAGACCCCAGATGTTACTACTGGTACCTTGACAGTCTTTGAATTTATTTTTTATGTTTTGCATGGCCCGAGTGTGAATTCTGTCTTTTGTGATACCTCTGTTGGCTGTTATGTGTGGTATAAATCCTGAGATCTTGACCACTTTTGGTTATTACTTTCGTGGGTAAATCTGTTGTTGCATATAGAGTTATTATGGTTGTCCGGTTTTGGTGTTACACAAAATCTTCCACCGTGGTCTTGTGAAACTCGAGATATTAGACTTTGGTAGGATTCTTGGGGTGGAATTGGTTGCCGAGGAGAATATAGGATTTTTTTTCCCAAGGGGGAGATAGTACGCTTCCGTATCAAGGTTGGTTATGTGTTCTGGACGTGGGCTAATTTGAGCAACATGAACTGACTTCTGTAGGCCTAGATTTAGTGTAGGATGCTATGGAAAGAGTGAGATTAATCAAGAAAGGTTGGAGGCAGTTTGAGGTCATCAAAAGTTATATCCGGAGGTTAGAAAGAGGGGTCTTGAGTGTCGGGTTGGAGAATGGGTATATGTGAAGGTCTCACCAATGGAGGATGTGGCTTCGATTAAGGTACCTTAGGGTAGGGAGTACTTGGGCATGATAAGGCGATATCCCTATATTTTTTCCCAATCCACTCAAGCCTAAGGCGATAGGCTCTTCCTTTTCCAAGTGGTCCTAATCCTTTCAATTCTTGAGTCTCATGGCAGGACATGCTTTCATATGCACTAAAATTATTTTCATGAAGATTTAAATGATTTGAATACATTTTGATATGAGTTTTAATGACTTACTGATTTCTTTTTGAATGGTGAATTGTGCATTGTACCTTGTGTTAGGAAGGTTCATGTTCTCACCCAAGCCTTTCAACCCTTGTTCTTACACATTCGGGGACAAATGTACCAAGGGGTAGATAATGTAAGGAATCAGATTTTTTATGCTTATGTAAGTTGTTTAAGGTTGTTATTGGGCCCCTACGTCAAGCCAAGTTCAAAGGAATTTCCATTGGCTAAGTTCGACACAAGTATTGATAGAAGGGAAAAATTTAAAGATGAATAACTTTTAGCAAACTTGGAATTGAGTGGCCTACAATATTTCAAATGAATTTCCTTTGAGTTAGCTTTGCAATGCACTTGGTTTCACCTCATTCCGATGCCAGATGAAGGAGATATGATCATTTTTGTGAGGCCCTCCTGTGCAGTGATGTCACACGGATAGTTTGACAGGAAGTGTGACCTTGGACGAACCATTTGGATAGATTAGGCTGGAAAATTCCATTTTGGCCGAAGGAATGGGAATCCTTTTGAGTTAGCTTTATAACGCACTTGGTTTTACCTCATTCCGATGTCGGATGAAGGAGTTATGATCGTGTTTGTGAGACCCTCATGTGCAGTGGTGTCAAATGGATAGTTTGACTGGCAGTGATGCCTTTGACGGGCTGTTTGGGTCAGGTAGGATAGGAAAGGACCATTTTTGGCACCAAGGAAGGTGACTTGGCCAGTGGCATGGGCACAAGATATGTCAAGGGAAGCTTGTTGGACTTGGGGGAAAATTTGGTTAAGGGTGGTGCCACGGGCACCCTTGACGAGTCGTGTGGGGTATGATGGCGCATGGAACCTGGGTGTGAAGTGGCCTGGCCACATTTTTGTGCCTAAGTGTGGTACAAAGGACCACAAAACGGACCATGAAGTATCACATGGGTGAAGTGGTCTGTCAAAGTGATGAGACGTGAAATTTTCTAAGTGTTCCCAACACCCATGTATTTTTCTATGACCCTTTTGACAGGCACTCCACACGATCGTAGAGTTCCACAGGGTTAGTCAAGCCTTCAGTAAGGCCATATTTTGTCAAATTTTATGTCCATTCAGTAATGGCATTTTCATAAATTTTAATTACTCTAATGACTTTTTTAGACTTCCAATGCTATCTTAACCTCACCAAAAGACCTAAACCCTATTCCAAAGGATCAAACTCATTACTCTCATGTCAAATACACTTTCAATTCTCTCAAGATCCTCTATCAAGACCGCAATACCAATTTCAAGAAAACTCAAGAACAAGTTTAGATTCTAAGACCCATTTCCAAGCTTCCATTCTTTCTCTACTCAATTCCAAGGAACTTAAAAGCTAAGGTGTGTGGGTTGGTCCTTGATTCTTTCCAATGAAGGAGACCCAAAATTATTTTCAGGAAAACCTATATGAATTTTGCTTACTTTAATTTGGGGTTTTGAATATTATGATTCCTAGAATTTTATTGATGCATGGGTAGTGTATATCTTATGATTTTAATGTGATTAAAACCATTATATGAAGAAGGAGCATGAGAAGCTTTGGCCCTTGGTTGGCTTCATCAGCCACACTTGAGATAGCAAAGTGAGAGCATCCCGGAGTTCAATATGAGCCGATTGTTCTTTAGGAGAAGGGGCTCTTATTCCCCTTGTGTTAGGTATGATCTAGCATAGTAAAGAACAATCATTAGGGAGAAACTTTACCTTAAATCCTATAGCACGACCTAGAGTAAGAAAAAGAGAAACATTTCCTAGAACGTCTCATAGCCTATTACTCATAGTCATAGTTCACAATACAACCATGAATAAGACTCTAATTGACGTGGTGTGTTGAAAGTCGAGGACTATTGATAACCTAGTGCTCTGATACCAAATTTATCATGGCCCAAGCCTAGGTTCCAGATATGACACGATGCATGTGGAACTCGAAGGGACCCTACGTAAGCCTCTTAGTAAATCATTTCACATCCTTAGTCGCGGAAGCAATAAAATAACATCAAGAGACAGGAAATAGGTATAACCGGGGCTAAAAGAAATTTTTCATATCATGAACATCAAGAGTCAAGAGAGAGTCAAACCTCATAGCATTATACATAAAAAGTCCGACAACACCTCTAACCATAACCTTAGCGGGGTCCAAGACAAGCAACCGGGCTCACCCTCATAGTCAAAATATACAATAAAGAAAGAGAGTCGTACTACATAACATAAGAACATAGACTTGTCCCCGGAATAGAGGACTTACCAACTAGCTTGAGAGAATTCGTACTAGCCACGTTGAGGAGGATGATGACCAAATGGAGCTCCGGTTTCTGCATAACATCAAGTAGGCATAGAATATGCATTAGTACATTTGAATGTACTAAGTATGTAGGATGCTATGCAACAAGAGATAAGTATCATAGGCAAAATACATAATCCTAATAAATGAATAACATACTAACAATACGACATGTATGAATGATACTTGAAGTAAAACATGCTTATATAAAACATACTAACTGCATAGGAAGAGACCAACATTTGGCTAATGGGTTTATCACCTGCCATCCTAGGTGCTTGAGGTATCAACCCCCCAACTTGGTTATGAATGTACCACTCCTATCTAGGTGATTGAATTACCAACCCCTCAATTTGGTTAATGAGATACCAACCCATTAATTTGGTTAATGAGGTACCAATCCCTCACTTTCGTTAATGAGGTGCCAACCCCTCACTTTGGTTAATGAGGTACTAACCCCTCAATTTGGTTAACTTTCATCACTATAGACACTCTCCGTGAAATTAACACATGAATACCATACTTTCATGATAAAGTTGTTCAACTCATATACCATACTTTAGACCTTCAAAAAGTCAAGAAACCTTAATTGGATATTTTATTAAACACTTGGCAGATGTGTGGTGTTAGTGTAAAATCATGCAATTCAAGAGTGAAATCATGCAAGAAAATTAATGTAAAACCACGCTCCAATACTTGGTAATACCCTCATGCTATATACATTGAAACCCTTCATCAAATCTTAGAACAGATTATAGAGTTATAGGTCAAAACATGCTTAAACAATCACACTTTAATGAAATTCCAACTTAGTTAATAATCAAATTTATAGTAAGTAAGACCCATAAGTAAATCAACTTAGAAATATGGAATTCACGAAAAAAGGAAGCTTAGGATTCATAGGTGAAAGGAACCCATGAATGAAACCCACATACCTTAGATTTTGAATATCTTGGAATTTAGATGGGAAAGAATGGAAGCTTGGAAGTTGGTCTTGGAATCCAAAAGTTATTCTTGAGTTTCCTTGAATTTGTATTGGGTTCTTAATGGAGGACTTTCAGAGAATTTTAGAGTGTATTTGAGATGAGAGTAATGAGTTTGATTGTTTGGAATAGGGATTAGGTCTTTTGGGAAAGTTAAGATAGCATAAGAAGTCTGAAAATGTCATTAGAGAAATTAGAATTTATGAAAATGCCATTAATAAACAGATGGAGAAATTGGCAAAGTGTTGCCTGACGGAAGGCTTGGCTAGTCGCATGGCACTCTACGAGTCATGTGGAGTGCCCGTGCGACAAGACATAGTCTCAAAATTGCAATTGGGAGACTTGAGAAAAAGTTAACATCGACGTCACTTTGACAGGCCACTTCATGGGCCATGTGGTGCTTCACAGTCCATGTAGTGGTCTATTGCACCACACATAGATAAGAAAATGTGGCTAGGCCACTCCACGCCCAGGTGCCACGAGCTGTCAACCCTTACAAGGCCATAGGGTGCCCGTGGCACCTCACTTAGCCAAAACCTCCCCTCGTGCCAACCTTCGCTCTCTTGCACACCCCCATGACCCTCTACACGGTCAGTGGTAAGCCACACTGCTCATACCATTGGCCTTGTCATATTTCTTAGGCCAAAAATGGCCTTTTTCATCCCCAAGCCATCCAAACGGCCCGTCCAACACATCACTGGTCATCAAGCTGTCCGTATGACATCACTGCACGGGAGGGTCTCACGAAAATGTATATAACTCCTTCATACGACCTCAAAATAAGGTGAAATCAAGTCCATTGCAAAGTAACTCAGAGGGCTTTTATTTGACATGTCGTGGGCTACCTAGTTCCAAGTGTGCTTAAAGTTATTCTCATTTGAATTTGACTGTTGCATGAACCAGCACCCAAAAAAACTCTACTGGGAGGTACGCCTTGCACTTGTCCAAGTGCTAGGGGTCTCCCATGACCCTAATACTTTCTCCACTAAACAAATAAGACTTAAAATATGGGATAATAAGAGCATGGAGGTACAAGGTGTCACATTTTTAATGAAAGAACATTCAAAAGGATAGGGACGTGAACCTTATCTCACTATAACAATAAGAAACGATTAATAAGATAACAATCTTCAAGGAAGAATTTAGTCTATACAAAGTCTCTTCCTTAGCATTAGAGCTGCCAAAATGGGCTTAGTCCATGCAGGGGGGAGGCCCAACCCTGTTCGTTATTGGAATAGGGTAAGATATGTTTTTTCAAGTCCATTTAGAACTAGAGTTTTATAAGTCCAGTGCAACTAAGCACTTGGCCCTTGAGGCTTCACCAATGAGGGGCCTGGGTCAGCCCATGGGCTGAAAATATTATTATCTCCATCTCACTTTATGTTGAACCCTTTGACTTGCCAAGATGTTTAAAAGAAGGAAGACTTTTTAACTTGTTGTTAAAAAATCATTCTTAAAATGTTTGAGTGGTTGAGAATCATTTCATTAAAAGTAAAAAAGTAATTTTAATGTTAAATTATTTCCAATTAGAGTAAGGTGATATTCTTTTTGGAATGAACCAAAAAAGAAAGGGTATCACATAAAATGGGACAGATGAAGATTTACTTTTAGTTAAATAACTAAAGTAAGAATTAATTGCTCTTTAGTTTAAAAGTTTGCTTTTTAAAAATTTTTTTGCTTATTTATTTGTCAAAAAGATTATTATTTTTATTTACTCGTAGGATGACTCAAATTTATAATCATTGTTCGTTATATTTAATTTGAATACCTTCTCATTTCTTGTTGTTATATATTTTAGATGTGAGATTTTAATTAAAAGTACCACTAATCATATGTGTAATGCATATTATGATTGTAACTGTTATGTTCTTTTATATAATTTTGTTACATATGTTAAAAAAATTATTATATTGATAGAATTTTAAGTTTAAATTAAAATTAAAAAGTCAAAAGTTCTTTTTTTGTTTTTTTAAAAAAAGAAGGGTTAGCCTGCCCAACCCGCGAGCATACTAGAGTTGGGTTGGACTTGCCATTTCAAGGCTCTTCAAATGAAGGGATGGCCTATCCTAGCCTTTCAAATTCCTCAGTTCGCAAGGCTTCGCCCATTTTGACAATTCCATGCCCTATCAAACCCCCATCTAATATTAGAAAGTTGACGTTTATCTAGTTGAAAGGATTCTTTCAATTCCTTCGGAAGTTGTTGAAAAGAATAGTAAAAAGTACTCATCCCACTTGAGGGTGCCATTTTTACCAGCAAATCATTCATCTGGTTGACCTCTCTGAAACAATGGAGTACTAGTGTGTCATCCATGATCATGTTGAGTTTTGTTTCCCTAATAATCTCATTGAGGTTGAGGTTGAAATTGTTCTATTTTTTTTATCATGTTAGCAATAACCATATAGTACATGTCCAAGTCTAGTCTGTAAATATTATTCTGATTGCACGATTGAACCTCATATCTAACAACTTGGGCTTCTTCCTTGCTGTTACATTCACAAAAGAATTCAATTGAATAAGTCATTACAAGATCACCAAGTGCAGCTCTAATGATTCCCTCAGTTGCAGCTCTTCTATTGTCATTTAGAAAGCTACAATTACTATTTTTTATTCTGAATGTTTCTTCAACAGGTGTTTTCGTAGAAATAACCTTACAATTCACCACTAGGTTCATTCTCTGCTTAGTTTGACAACGTCTCATTATCATCAAACAGTTTGCAGTTGGGAAAAGCTACACCAATAGCAGCTTTGATATTCCACAAAATTTGAATCTCCAATCTTCTAGTATTGAACTTCTACTTGTCTTTAAATTTACTTGGCGTCTAACTTTTTCACATCTCCCAAAATATGCAAACAGGAACAATTTCACTACAAGAAAAAGGGTTATTAGAGATCAATATTTATTGACGAGCTAATCCTTAAATATACACTTAGAGGAACAAGAATTATTTTGGTCGTTCGTTCTTATTTTCTATTTATAACTTAAGAAAAAGTGCATTAGGTGATCCATAATATATAAAGTCGAATATATGTGAATTAGCTTTCCAACGCATCCAATTTCGCCTAAATCAGAGTTCGGCATAGAAAGTTATGACTATTTTAGTGAAGGGGTACAGAGCTGTCTGAAGGTCCGCGCCCAGAGCGAGTTGCTGACCTGATGCGGACCCTTACTAGACAAGCTCAAAAAGTTGTTAGTGGTAGTAACCAATATAGGTGCGATATTTTTTTCTCTTTTTATTTTGAGCCATCAATCTCGTATGGAGCCAAAGATTGACTATTTTTTGGCCTTGGAGTATGATGGAATAAAGCAAAATGGCTCTT
>JAOTQR010076712.1:0-12840 GCA_025774065.1 Solanum ossicruentum
AAGGATCTATGTTTCATGCCAAACAATACGAAATCAAGTAGCCTTACATACCTCATTGTATAACCTCGTTACTACCTCAAGATAACCTTCCCTTCCTTCAAATATTTATCTACAACATAGTAGGTGATAAAACTAGCATTAGAAGCCAATAGATACACCTTGGCAGCCCAATCAAATAACAAAACAACATATGGGCAGAAAGCGAGTATTTATAAACCCGAGCGTATTCTTTCAACCCTTTCACCCCTAATCGTATTTTCTAATACACATTCGCATGTACACATCATGTGCAGTCTATTTTAGTGACATAACATTCTTACAACAACCCACAAACCATAACACATAACAATTCTACACAACCTACAAATGGACAGCATAACGTTACGTCCCTTTGACCCATTTTGACGTCGTCAATTCCAAACCTATTTTAACTTTAACCAAACTGTTCTCAACACATATATACATAAAGTAGACTTGAATCAGTCTTAGAATAGTAACAAATTAGTCATTATGGACATGACGTAATAGCCTTATATCTATCAACCCACAAGTTCCAATCAACATTACACTTAAGATAGCACAATAAAACTCATTTGTTAAATGAAACCAAAATCAGGGCAGCAACCTTAGGGTAATATCTATAACTTAAAATATGTTAATAACATCAACCTCTCTTCATAATACAGCCCACAAACCATAGAGAAGTCACTAAAACAAAAGGCAAGTGTGCAGCAACTTTCTAAACACATGTTGTCCAATTTTCAGCACAAGCATAACTAGCATATTCTACTTCTTTTTCATGAAGAAACCATACTAAATACACAACTATGATTACTTACCTTTGCCTTCAAGATTGAGAGCCTCCTTAAGAATCCTAAAAGCTTTTTTTGGTTGCTTTACAAAGTCAAGAAAATTTGAGAGAAAACTTGGAGAGCAATCTGATTTCTGTGTGTTCAAGCTGAAAAATGACATGTGGGAGCTATTTTAAACCCTTTTTAAAGGGGTCTTTGGCTGAATTACTAAGGCTACTTTATCCTTACATTGCCAAGATGGTGATGCAACTCTTTTCCCCTTTCACTTGGGCCTTTTGAGGCTCAAAATTGATGGGCCTTTGCTGCCCATTTTTCATCTTTCTTCTTCTTAATTAGTTGGGCCTAACTTACTAAAGAAATTGTAATGGGCTTGGACCCTTTTTATATTCTTCTTGAGCTCACAATATAGTCCATGTATGATAGTAAAACATGGGCTAAAGTTACACCCTTAATACAGACTTCATTCTTAATCGGACTTGGACAAATTTGACATCGGGCCTCGTCTTTGTTTAGTTAGAAATTTTAAGCTAAGCATGTTGGTGATTCACCTGTTAGCTTCTTGAGTCCTACAAGAATCTCAATTTTCTCACTTTCTTTAGGGTCGTGATCTCCTCAATTTAACCCAAAACATGTATACACTTGACTCTCTTAAGCATTAGCCACATATCTCGCCCTATAACATGAGATTCAAGTACTTTTAAAAATTGGCGCTAATTGACCAAACCATATTATGTTTCATTTGCATAGTACTATAATATAAGATGTGGAGTGTTATAAACAGGCTAATCATTGAGGTTTGCAGATCCCTAGATAGAGATTTGGTGAGTCCTCCCTTGCTTTCGGAGGACATGTTTATCTTTTCAGTTACTTTGAGTTATTTTCTTTGATTGTGGTAGCCATGGCCTGTGATGGTACTTTCTTAGACAATATTATAGAGGCTTCATAGACATAGATTTATGATAGACGCTGTTGGGGTTCTTTTCCCTTTTTCTTTCTTTATATTGAGATTGTTTTCATTATTCTTAGCTTATGCTAGATGGTGATGGTGATAGTATTACAACTCATTGATAGCTAGCTAATTTCATATTATATTCCGCTATCGAATTGAATGAATGAATGCGATGAGATCAAGTGGTTCGGTTGGGGAGTAGCAATAGTCTCTGAGTGCCAGTTACGCTTAGGGTATCCTTCAGGGCGTGACAAACTTGATATCAAAGCCAAGAGTTCGAGTGTCCTAAGGAGTCTATGAAGTCGTGTCTAGTAGATTCTTGTTTATGGGAGTGTTGTGTACTACACTTCATAAGCAGGAGGCTATAGGACATTAGGAAGTGTTACCCTTCTTCTATGATCTGGATTCGTGCATTTGAGTTTAACTTTATAGAAATCTCATTTTAACTCGTGTTTTATACGTTTATAGAAAACGCCACCAAACAGAACAGCCGCTAAAATAGATTCCACGCCCCCGCCGCTGAGAACGCCCAACTTGAAGCCCCAGTTCAGACGGAGTCAAGGAGATGGGGATACCCTGCTAGGACTACTGAGGTGCCATAGGTGCCTCTTGCTCAGCCATAGCCAGCTCCCACTACTGAGGTAGAATTTAGGGGAGACATCACCATACTGACTCAGTTGGTGACCTCCTAGGGTAATAATCGAGGTCCTCAAACTTCAGCTGAGACTCATAGACTTCCTGAGGATAATCCCGCCAATGTATAGGGGTCAAAGCTAAAAGAGGACCCGCAGAACTTCATTGATGAGATGTATAAGGTTCTGAAGGCGATGGATGCTGATGAGATTGAGGAAGTTGAGCTTGCTTCTTACCTGTTGAAGGATGTTGCTAACATGTGGTACAATTAGTGGGAGGAGAGTAGAGGTGAAAATGCGGAGCCTGCAACATGGGAACAGTTTGAGACAACCTTTCTTGACCACTTCTTTCCTCAAGAGTTGAGGGAGGCGAAGGTGGATGAGTTCGTGAACCTGAAGCAGGGAGGGATGACTATGAAGGAGTACAACCTTAAGTTCATTAAGTTGTCAAGGTATGCTCCAGAAATGGCGCAAGACATAAGGGCGAGGATGAGGAAGTTTGTGTCTGGTCAGGGCAGGCATGTGCAAAAAGAATGTAAGGCAGGTTTACTTATTCTGCACATGGAAATCTCCAGAATTATGATGTATGCCCAGTAGATAGAGGAAGGCAAGAAGAAAGACAGAGAAGAGCAGATGAACAGAAAGGCAAAGTCAGCGGGACATGAGCCTAGCCCACAGAGACAGAATAAGGATGACAAGTCCTACTTCTATCATCTCATCCTACACAATCTGTAGCAAGTGTTCCTGTTCAGCCAAACAAGTATGACCAGAAATCTCATGGGTATCAAAATTTCAAGGCTCCAGTTGCTTAATCTCAAGGCAATGTGACCCAAGGTCAAGGTACGAGAGGAAAGCCACCTTGTGGCAAGTGTGGTAAGCTTCATCTGGGTTAGTGTCATATTGGTAAGGATATTTATTATTCATGTGAATAGGCTGGTCACTTTAGTTTTAAGTGTCCAAAGAGGAGGTGGGGCGAGAGGAGCAACAGACCACAGTCATCTGCATCCCCTCCAATGGGAAATCAACAGAGAGGTGCTACTACTTGTAAAGGACGTGGGACAAATTTCCTTTATGCTATGGGTAATCAACAAGAGCAGGAGGATGCACTAGATGTTGTCACAGGTATGCTTCGAGTCTTTACCTTTGATTGTTATGCATTGCTCGATCCGGGTGCCACCTTGTCTTTTGTGACCCCTTATATGGCTACTAATTTTGGGTTTCCTCCAGAGTTTTTGCTTGAACCTTTTTCTGTTTCTACCCTAACAGGTCAGTCTATCTTAGCTAAGAGAGTTTACAGGGATTGTATAGTGTCTATTTGTCATAGGTCTACCTTAGTTGACTTGGTAGAGTAGGAGATGGTTGACTTTGATGTAATAATGGGCATGGATTGACTTCACGCTTGTTTTGCTTTTGTTGACTGTAGAACTCGAATTGGTTAGTTTCAGTTTCCTAATGAGCCTGTCTTAGAGTGGAAAGGGAGTTCTGTTGCCCCTAAGGAAAAATTCATCTCGTATCTTAGAACCAAAAAGTTGATTTCCAAAGGTTGTATTTTTCACTTGGTGAGAGTTAAGTCTGATGATGTTGAGTCTGCTAGTCTTGAGTCAGTCCCAATCGTAAATGAGTTTCTTGACGATATTCCTGGAGTCCCTCCTAATAGGGAGATTGACTTTGGGATTTATGTTCTTCCTAAGACCCAACCCATTTCAATTCCACCTTATAGGATGGCCCCGTAGAGTTGAAAGAATTGAAAGAAAAATTGAAAGACTTGTTAGAGAAAGGATTCATAAGGCCTAGTGTCTCCCCTTGGGGTGCTCTTGTCCTATTCGTGCGTAAGAAAGATGGGTCTCTCAAAATGTATATAGACTACCGACAACTGAATAAGGTCACTATAAAGAACAAATATCCTTTTCCTAGGATAGATGATCTGTTCGACCAACTTCAGGGTGTTACTTGTTTCTCCAAGATAGACCTCAGATCGGGTTACCATCAGCTGAAGGTGAGGGAAAGTGATATTCCAAAGACAACCTTTAGGACACGATATGGCCACTTTGAGTTCTTGGTCATGTCCTTCGGGTTGACAAATGCAGCTGTAACTTTCTTGGATTTGATGAACAAGATATTCAGACTGTATCTTGATACATTCGTGATCATTTTTATTGATGATATTCTGGTATATTTAAAGGATGAAGAGGAGCATGCTAATCACCTTAGAGTGGTTTTGCACGTGCTCAAAGACCATAAGTTGTATGCAAAATTCTCAAAGTGTGAGTTTTGGCTCAAGTCAGTGGCTTTCTTGGGCTATGTTGTTTCGAGAGATGGTATTCGGGTGGTACTCAAAAGATCGAAGCGGTTAAGAACTGGCCTAGACTAACTTCTTCAAGAAAAATAAGAATCTAAAGAAGGCCAAGTTTTAGTGGTCTGAGGTTTGTTAAAGTAGTTTTCAAGAGTAGAAGATTAGACTGACTACAACACCAGTGTTGACCTTGCCAGACGGGATGGGGGACTTTGTGATATATTATGATGCATCCCGTGTGGGATTGTGTTGTGTAATTCAGAGAGGGAAGGTGATAGCTTATGCTTCCAGACAGCTTAAGATCCATTTGGAAGAATTATCCAACTCATGATCTCGAGTTGGCAGCGGTGGTATTCACACTTAAGATTTGACATTACTATTTGTATGGAGTGCATGTGGACGTGTTCACTGACCACAAGAGCTTGCAGTACGTGTTCAGCTAGAAAGAGCTCAACCTGCAGCATAGGAGATGGCTGGAGTTGCTTAAGGATTATGATATAAGCATTCTCTACCACCCAGGTAAGGCTAATATTGTTGCGGATACTTTTAGCAGGATGTTTATGGGTAGCACTTGCCATGTGGAGGAAGGAAAGAGAGAACTAGCTAAGAAAGTGCATAGATTGGCTCGATTGGAAGTGAACTTGTGGAGAATAATGAAGGTGGAGTCAGTGTTCAGAATGGTTCTACTTCATCCTTGGTGTTAGAAGTAAAGGAGAAATAAGACCAAGACTTTGTCTTGTTCCAATTGAAAGAAGAAGATCACAAGCAAAAGGTGATGGTTTTCTCCAAAGGGAAAGATGGGGTGTTGAGATACCAGGGTAGATTATGTGTACCTAATGTTGATGGAGTATGAAACAGGATCATGGCTGAGGCTCATAGCTCCAGATATTCCATTCACCCTAATTAGACTAAGATGTACTACGACTTGAGAGAAGTTTATTGGTGGAATGGAATGATGAAAGACATTGCTGAGTTTGTATCTAAGTGCCCCAATTGTCAACAGGTTAAGATTGAACATCAGAAACTGTGTGGGTTAGCTCAAAACATTGAAATTCCATAATTGAAGTGGGAAATGATCCACATGGATTTCATCACTTGCTTACCAAGATCTCGAAAATAGAATGATTTGATATGGGTGATTGTTGATAGGAAGACAAAATCAACCCACTTCTTGGCAGTCAAGACAACTTATACAGCTGAAGAGTATGCCCGACTTTACATTCGAGAGGTTGTGAGGTTGCATGGGTCCCTTTGTCTATCATCTCTGACAGAGGAGCTCAATTAACCTCTCAATTCTGGAGATCTTTTCAGAAAGGATTGGGTACGAAAGTACATCTGAGCACAACTTTTCACCCTCAGACGGATTGGCAGGCAGAGCACACCATTCAAACTTTGGAGGATATGTTAAAGCTTGCGTCATCAATTTCAAGGGAAATTGGGATGACCACCTACCACTGATTGAGTTTGTGTACAACAATAGATACCATGCTAGAATTCAGAGGGCCCCTTATGAGGCACTTTATGGGAGGAGATGTAGATCACCGATTGGTTGGTTTGAGGTTGGTGAAGCTGAATTGATCGGACTTGACCTTTTCCACCAGTCCATGGAAATGGTAAAGGTCATTGGAGAGAGGATGAAGACAACACAGAGCCGTCAAAAGTCTTACACAGATGTAAGGAGAAGAGACTTGGAGTTTGAGGTGGATGATTGGGTGTACTTGAAGGTGTCACCCATGAAGGGTGTCATGAGGTTTGATAAGAAGGGAAAGTTGAGTCCATGTTATATCGGACCATACCAAATTATGAGAAGGATTGGGAAGGTTGCTTATGAGCTAGACTTGCCTTCCGAGCTAGATGGAGTCCATCCAATATTTCATGTGTCAATGTTGAAAAAGTGTTTGGGGCATCATACCTTAACAATTCCTATTGAGAGCACGGGAGCAAAAGACAGCTACCTTACGAAGAAATTCCAGTCCAAATCCTTGATAGACAAGTTCGTAAGCTTAGGAACAAGGAGGTACCCTCCGCAAGGTCCTTTGGAGGAATCAATTTGTTGAGGAAGCTACGTGGGAAGCTGAGGAAGCTATGAAACTCAAATACCCATACTTATTCATGACAAATGATGATGATCTCAAAGGTAATGTCCCTGTCCTTAAAGTTATTGAAATTTCTTTCTTGAGTTGATGTGCTAATTCAATTCCTGAGTCTAAGATAGAATTGTAGAAGGGAGGAGATAGTTGAAAACTCGAGAGTTTCCAAGTAAGGAATGGGATGAGTTTTGAGGTTACTCATGCTTCTATTCCATCCTTACTCATCATTTGAGGATGAATGATCCTAAGGGAGAGATGATGTAACACCCTGTGAAATTATTGGTACGCTACTAAAACGTAAACGTACGTACAATGCAACTTCCAAATCTTTGATTGGAAATCCAACAATGGATTTGCGGTCAGTTTGAAAAATTGAGTGGAAAGTGGTCTCGACCCGATTTAAGAGTAACCGGGTTGAAAATAATTTTTTCTAATTCTTTCCAAAATAGTGTCAATCCGCGCACCTGGCGCGATGCGGAGGGGGCGCGGAGACATACTTAAGTTTTTCTTCATTTTTTTGAGGAGAATTGAAATTTCCGAAAATAGTGAAAATGTATTGGTCTGCACCCCTGGCGCATCGCAGACCAGTACACCAGTTTTAAAAATTTTCTTTTAAATTTTGGGAAGAGTATTTTGGTCATTTCCAACCCATTTTAAGTCCCAAAAATGCATTTTAGAGTATTAATTCGTACGAAAGGATTTCAGAACCCATATTTTTCTATTTCTAAACGTGCTTTCTGAAAGAGGAGAAGAATAAAGAGCTTAAGGATTCCAAGTGAGATTTCAATTTCTTGAAGGAGACTTGATAGCTCTTCAATCCAAGTAAGGGTGGTTTTAGCCCGGGCAGGGGAATGAAAGGCAAAGGCTACCCAAAACTGGAATTGTTCTTCCATGTACCCCAACGTATAGATTAGGTTGATAATGAATAGTTGATGGATCTTGAGTAGTAACTTTTGGTGAATTTCTTGAAAATTATCTTTAATTTATAAATATTATCTTAAATTGATAATCATCATACTTGTATTTACTGTTTGCATGTATTATTGTAAAGACTGTATATCTACTTTGCATGATTCTATTGTTAATTATTTCAAGAAGGAACTTAAGGGTAATGTCTAGAGCCTTGATTGTCTGAATGTGATGATTGTTGAAGTCTGAGCCCTGAGATGAGTGTAATGATAATTGGAACTAGTTGAATTAGTGTTCTTAGAGCCTAATGAGACTGAACCTTAGTTTAGAAGGAATATTCCTACTCTTTGGGTTGATAGATGATGATATGAGCTGAGTGTTCGTACCCATAGGGGCTGAGTGATGGAAATCCTTGATGAATTGATAGACTTATGAGCATATTGAGTGCTTGGAGGAGTATTAGCATCGAAGTGGGTGAGGGAGAGTCCCATTCACACTCATTAACTACGTGGCCAGTGTAGGAGAGATTGGACTGTGCAAGCGGATGTTTCCTTTGCCCCGCAGAGGACTTGACAGACTTCTTTTGGGATCCCCGATAGACTCATCCTGTACCCCGACAAAGTACTAGACGGATGTGACAATGACATCTCTTCGTTGTATTATCACCGGCTCATAGGTGGTAGTTGTCGGTTATAGAAACTCCCAGATAGGTTCATGTTGATAGTACTCTGAGGTTGAGGTAATAGTGTGATTTCTTGATGGTTAGTGAGGTGATAGAGTTCTATTTCCTTACTTTGAGTTGAGGATGAGTGACTGATAAGTTGATTGTTATTGTATATCTTTATTATAGCCTGTTTTACATACAGTACATTCCACATACTAACGCCCTTTTGATGCTTCATCATTTTATGATGCAGATTTTGTAGATAGAGGACTTCAACAGGCTAAGCATTGAGGTTCACAAATCCCCAGAGAGAGACTTAGTGAGTCCTCCCTTGCTTTCGGAGGACATTTTATCTTTTCAGTCATTTTGAGTTATTTTCTTTAATTGTGATAGCCATGGCCTGTCATGGTACCTTCTTAGACAATAGTTATAGAGGCTTCATAGACATAGATTGATGATGCCCGATGTTGGGGTTCTTTTCCCCCTTTTCTTTCTTTATATTAAGATTGTTTCTGTTCTTCTTAGCTTATGCTAGATGGTGATTGTGACAGTCTTGTAGCTCACTGATAGCTAGCTAATTCTTATTATCTTTCGCTATCGAACTGAATGAATAAATGCAATAAGACTAGGTGATTCACTTGGGGATTAGCAATAGTCTCCGAGTGCCAGTTATGCCTAGGGTACCCTCTCGGGGCATGACAATTATGTCATTTAAATTTCATATGTGCAACAAAAATTGAAACTTAGGAGTAACGTGTATTATCTAAAAGCTACTTAAAAATATTATAAATTGAAATAATTAAAATTATTTTTAAAATATATTAAAATAATTGACTTTCCAAATTTTATCTAGATCACAAAAATTAAGAAAGAAAAATAATATATAGGCCTTGGCCATTAGAGTGTGTGTGTGTGCATATATGTGTGTGTGTGTGTGTGTGTGTGTGTATGTGTGTGTGTGTGTGTGTGTGTGTGTGTGTGTATGTGTGTGTGTCTTTGTGTGTTTATATTGCGTGTGTATTGTATATATATGGAGAGAGTCATATATAAATTAGATATATTCATTTTTCTTTAAGAATAGAAATACTCAGTTTTTTTGTTCTTTACACATTTCTAAATGAAATCATAAAGCAAAACAGAAGAAAAATTAATTCAGAACTAACACACTTCAAGAGCTAGTGAATTTTGTAACTGCCGTAGTATCCTCAGAGACGGCGTGCTTGGCTAATTCACCAGGAAGACCAATCGGTCGACAGTTTGAATCTCCCAAGAAGTCATGGTAGGCTTTTTGTTGTACTTGCAAGCCTAGAAGATTCCTGAGCAAGCTTCTTGAAGATATCGTTGATAAAGTTGTTCATAAACTCATGCCTTTGCTTCAGCACCTTGAAAATGTAGATTTTGTAAGTCTGAATCAACTTCTTTGACCTCCTTTTCTTCTTGTCTCTGATAGCAACAGCGCTGCAGGCGTCCTTGGGTAGCTTCTTGCCGGCCTATGATTTCTCATCAGCAGGAGCCTTCTCAACAGGTTTTTTCTCTGCCTTTTTTTTGGTGTCATTGAAGAGAAAAAACAGTAGGAAAATTGGGGTTTTTTTGAGTTTGAATTGTATAAATATAAGATATATTCATAAACAACACACACAAAAAAAGGGGCTGAACATTCCTAGAGATAAATAGTATGTAGCTGCTGAAACCAATGATCAGTAAGACGTAAGAAAAGCAAAGATGATCTTCATATTATAGAGGTAAATTTTTTTTATAGTAGGTAGCGAAGGAAAAAAAAAAAGTAAACTCGTTAGTCATTAATTTAAAGTAGCCAGTGAAAGGAAACTCAACTTATTAGTTATTATAAAGGAAATGCAACGTACAGTTATTATACAACTCATTGCTCTGTTTTCTTTAGTTTTAATACTTTAGCCAATATATTAGTTTTTCTTGAGGAACCTACTTGATTTCATACAGAAATTTGAGAAGCTGCTTTCTTTATACGTTGCTCATCCACTAACTCTTGAGTTGTCTTCATTTTCTCATCCATTCTCAAACTATGCAAACTCGAAACTGAAATTCGAGTTTAGTGTCACCCTATGTAGTAGACTGTTGTACAAGTCATTGCCTAGTACTTGAAGATGGTCACCCCCATGTACCGTGATGGTTTTGTACTGCCTTCTACTGATTGTCTAAAATTTGTAGTCCAATTGAACTGAATGTGGTCGTAGCCCAAGTGGGTTATGGCCATGGAGGATAACAATTCACAGCAATTACATTCATCCCACCCTTCATATTTTGACTTAGATATGTTGGACCTTCAATTATCATGCCCATCATCTTGATAGCTAACTTTTGTCATTCAATATTTAAAGTTAGGATAAGAATTTAACAATGTTTTATACAAGCAGATAGAGTTAAATATACGTCTTCAAATATAAGAATATTGAGTATTAGTGTTGTCAAGCAAAGAAATATACATTTTTTATTCCTAAAGATTACTTTCAAATTTATTCCCAAGTGGAGTAGTAACATTCTTTTCATTAGACACATTTTCTTCTATTTTATCAATCTTGTCAATTGGCTAATAAAATGACATTTAAAATATAACACACAATTTGGATAGGCGCAACGTCACCTCTATTTTTATTTATTTTTTCTATAAAAGTAGAGATAGAATAATCAATTTGTGGTATGAATTTAATGGTGGATTTTTAGGGCACAGTCTGATCCAATGATTTGAGGAACACCCTCCAGAACTGAAACTTGTCATCACCATCCTTCACATAAATTTTTCTTGAGAAACCAAAGGCGGCTGAAAGTGTAGACGTCTAATATGGATTGGGATATGATAACCTTTAAGGAAATAAATAAGCAGATAATGTCAGGTCAGGTAACATAAAACGTGAGTAACTTGAGAAATATTCAAACGTGCTACGTAAAACGAATGATCATGAATGATTTTTTATGTCTTTTCAGCCAAATTAACCACATCTACATTTGCTAACTCGGAGTTCAAACAAGGCCTTTCTGATGCTGGCATTTGGCACATAGGACAGGCCTCTCTCTTGCACTTGAGCATTCCTTCTCATCATCAGCCATATCTAAAACTAAAATGAAAATTATGATCCACATCTACTGGAGCCTCACAGCTATTTATACTTGTGCTATCTCATTGTTCTGGTTTAGATAAGTTACGTAGAAACTAAACAGAATACTAGTTGTGCAATGTGCACATATACATGGTTGATAGGGATGACAATAGGGTGATACGGGATGAGTTAACCATAGTTTTTAAGCAGGACAAGTTTTTCCATATAAAATTCATAGCTTCTTTATTCATTTTCTGCCAGTTGACGTTTCAACAATCATTTTTTAATCACTAATTAACTGCTTCTAGTTAACAATTTAATGGACACATCTAATTAAATTTAAAGTCAAAGTTTAATATAAAAAGTTTAGACCTTTGATTTTTACTAATTACAAAAATTTAAGTTTATGTGGGTACTTCCTAAACCTGCATAAACACGTAACTGTCTCTGCTCACATTAATTTTAAAAATAATTGTTTCAATTCATCATATCCCACCCCACATAATTTTAAATTTTCCTCGTACCCGCACCGCTCTGTCCCATTGCTATCCCTGACAGTTGAAAATGCATGAAGCAGGGATCAATCCAATAGTATATTTCTTGACTTGAAAAGTCCAAAGCTTGACCATCAGAATATCATGCTTCAATATGACATTACTCTCTTTTGTATAATGAATAAGTTAAAGACTCAGAATAATGTCTTAGTCTCTACTCTTTGTTTCACTACACTATCATCACTACTCACTTTAATCTTTTCTCACACTTATCATCTTTTTTGAATAGAAATAAAATAGATAATAATGTCGGTAAATGAATAAAGAAATTATACCTAAACTACAAGGTATAATAAATGAGGTAGAAGTCCCACACATAAGTTACACCACAAATAAATGATGAGATTTTATCAATTTATATCCAATAAAATAATACACTTTAATATCATGCTCAACATACATAAAAAGAAAATTTAGCACTACTTAACAAAAAAAGGATTCAGGCACATAAAAGTTTAGGAAAATTGTATTTAGCGGCCTCCCATTTTTTGAGGATGAGATTTTGATTGTTTTCACACCTGGTGCATTAATCGTGTTTTATGGATTGGATCAAAATAGCGGAAGGAGTATCTGCATTGATGACACAATGTATTTATATACATGTTGCGTATTGACTCTCTTTTGTCACTTACCCAGTTCATGGGAAAACTGCAGGCAATTTATCCCCAGGAGAGGGACTAAGGGTGTCAATTAGATGATTCGGTCGATTATTATTGTCAGGACCCAACCCCGGGGCCATGACTGGTGCCGATTGGACACCTAGACCAATGTTCAACCACAAGTCCTATCCGTAAGTATACGAACTCTACCGAAATTTCGACAGAGTTTCCCCTGTTTTACTGACTATCCGCACCTGCAGCAGC
>JAOTQR010076714.1:0-12837 GCA_025774065.1 Solanum ossicruentum
GTCATGTCTCGTACTATAGACACTGGGGCTCCAACAACCTAGTCATATACATTTCTTTTTGGCTTGTTATCACTTTTATCTTATTAAAGGCATGTCAAACGTAGGAACCCCTCATAGTATGCATAGAAAACGCATAGATACAGGTTGGTTCTCTAGAGCCTTATCGGCTACGGGTGCCAGTCCGCCCTAACGGGACTTTGGGGCGTGACACCTTCTCGCCTTTGACCTTGGCCAGCAACTATACGAGACAATAGTTGGATTGCATTTCTCAGATCATGCACTGTAGTATCAACAGGTGGTTCTGGGGGAATTTCACTACTTCCCGATTCATCAGGAGATGGAGGAGTTGGAGATGTCTGTGATAAAGACTCATCTCGAACCTCATCTCATTGTCTCACCTGACTGGGTATACCAACCACTACTTCTACTCCCTTCCCTTTACCTTTGTTCTTCCTGATTTCTGGCATACTTGCTGTACAAAATAATTTAGGGGTTAGACACAGTCCACCTATTATACTTAGCTCTATGGCACGATCTAAAGAATGAAAAGAAAGTAACAACTCCTAAATACCATGTAGCCTCATGCTTATAAATGTGGTGCACAACATATCGATAAACAAGACTCTACATAGACATGACTTTGTAGACTCTCTAGGATGACCCGCTCTGATAGCACTTCTGTCACGCCCCAAAGTCCTGTTAGGACGGACTGAGACCCATTACAGGTAAGGCTCGGGAGAACCAAACTGTATCCATGCGCTTTCTATACATATTATAAGGGATCTCTACATTTGACATGCCTTTAAGAAGATAAATAGTGATAACAAGCCAAAAGGAAGTGCATATGACTAGGCCGTTGGGGCCACAGTGTCTAAAGTACGAGACATGACCACACTTTAATTTACATAGTCTACAAAGCCTCTAGATAAGAATACATATGTGATAAGGGTTGGGACAGGCCCCGCCTTGACTAACTGTACAATACAAACATATAAGCTCTAGACATACACAAAGCCCCGAAGCAACCTGGAGCTTGGTAACAACAGCTGAACGTCCTGTACTCCTACTAGGGAGATTTACTAGCACCTGTACCTGTAGCATGAAATGCGGGTCCCCCATAAGGGACGTTAGTACGAAATAATGTACTAGTATGTAAGGCAGGATATACTGTGAATAAAGTAACAACTCAAATGAAACCATGCACCGGTGTAAGATTAGAGACTACCTTTGGTTATACTTTGGAATCATGTACTTTATGTTCTAAATCACTTTACCTTTACTGTATAACATGTGCACAGTTGTAATACATATGACCAACTGATCAGTGGTGAAACTGTATTGAGATCGTCCTTGGCTAGGTTCTTCCTTAACCCCTCAGGCTACTACCTGTGATAGGATCATCCCTGGCTAGGTGATTCTTCCATCCCTCGGGCTACTATCTATCAATAAACAATATATTGGGATCGTCCCTCGCTAGGTTCTTCCTTAACCCCTCGGGATAACACCCGTGATAGCATCGTCCCAGGCTAAGTGATTCTTCCACCCCTCGGGTTACCACCTATCAATAAACAATATACTTTACCTTTCAATTACCTTTGAGATGGTTCTTTCGGTGTTCACAATTTTGGAGCTATAGGACTGTATATTTAGCATGTAGATAATCATACAAGATAATATGACAATGAAAAGAGTTTACACAAATAAAGAAATGCGTATGAAATGGAACAACTCGTGAACTTTATTTTGTAACAAGAACTCATGTAACTTGGTATCCAAGCATGTATGCAGATTTGAAGGTGACTATGTATGGAATCATATGAACATGTAAAAGAGTGGAGACATGGTTAATAGTTGTGTCGGAGTTGGTGAGTGCCTTTATGTGCCAAGGAAGGATCTACTTTTCATGCCAAGTAATACGAAATCAAGTAGCCTTACATACCTTGTTGTATGACCTCGTTACTACCTCGATTTAAACTTCCCTTCCTCCAAATATTTATCTACAACATAGTAGGTGATAAAACTAGTATTAGAAGCCAATAGATACACCTTGGCACCCCAATCACATAACAAAACAACACACGAACAGCAAGCGGGTTTTTATAAACCCGAGCGTATTCCTTCAACCTTTCAGCCCCTAATCATATTTTTCTAACACATATTTTCATGTACACATCAAATACAACCTGTGTTAGTGACAGAACAACCTTAAAACAGCCCGCAAAGAACAACGCATAACAATTCTACACAACCTAAAAATGGACCGCATAATGTTACCTTCCTTCGCTACATTTCGACTTCGACAATTCCAAACCTATTCCAACTCTAACCAAACTGTTCCAACAACATTTACACATGCAAAAAAAACTTAAAACAGTCTTATAATAGTACTCAAGATATCATGAAGGACGCGAGCCAATAACCTTCCATCCAACAGCCCACAGGTTCCAATCAACATTACACTTAAGATAACACAATAAAACGTGTTTGTTAAATGAAACCAAAATAAGGGCAGCAACCTTAGGGTAATAACTATAACTCAAACCATATTAAGAACATCAATTTACCTTCATAGTACAAACCACAAACCATAGAGAATCACTAAAACAAAAGGCAAGTATGCAACAACTTTCTAAATACATGCTTTCCCAAATTTCCAGCACAAACATACTAGCATATACTTGTTGTTTTTCATAAGAAAATCATACTAAATACATGTGTAAACTTACTTACCACTACCTTCAAGGTGTAGGGCTTCTCCAAGAACCCTAGAAGTTCCCTTGTGGCTGCTTGCTAGGTTAAGAAAGTATAGAGAGAAAATTGTGAAAGCTAAAATTTTTCCAAGTCTAAGAGTAAAGGAAATTTGCTGCTTGTAACCCCCTTTTTAAAGGACCAATTTGGCCGACTTACTCTTGACATTTTGACCACCTTATACCACACATATTATCAAGCTGGTTATCCAGCAGCTTGACCCTAACACTTGGGCCTAAATGGGTCTCCAAGTTGATAGGCTTGGGCTGTCCATTTTCCAACTTTCTCTTCACTTAGTTTGGGTCCAATTAGCCAAGTGGATTGTGGCGCACTTGGGCCTTTTTTATGATACTTCATGGGCTTAAAATGTAGTCTATTTATGATGCTAAAACATGGGCCAAAGTTACACCCTTAAGACGGACTTTATTCATAATCGAACTTGGAAAAATTTGACGTCTGGCCTTGTCTCCGTTTAGCTAGAAAATTTAAGCTAAGCAAGTATGTGACTCACCTGCTAGCTTCTTAAGTCCTACAAGCACCTCAATTCTCTCACTTAATTTAATGTCGTGATCTCCTCAGTTTGACACAAAATAAGTATGCACTCGACCCTCTTAAGCGTTAGATGCACTTATAGCCCATTAACACAAGATTCAACCACTTTTACAAATTAGGCGCAAATCTGACCAAATCATATCATGTTTCATTTGCATTATACTAGTATTGTAATATGTGGTGTGTTACAGATGAGGCCACCCTACGAGACCACCCTATGAGGCCAACCTACAAGTTATATGTCAACGATGACTCGTATAGGTGGGATTGTAGCAATAATCAGAGAGCAAAAATGTTGGACCAAGAAGCTGAAGACCAAGGCTACGAGACTAGCATACAAGTCATAGTCCAAGCTAGGACTCGTACCAATAGGTCATACTAGCGAGGTTCAAAATGCCAAGACCCTGATACGAGACCCCAACTACGGCTCGTAGGTCGCCCTATGAGTTGTATCTGCGAGATGTCCCAAATGCTAGTTATCTTTACTGCATGATTTTTATGGTATAACTTGTAGACTGTAAATAGTTTAAGGAGGGTTTATTTTGGAGAGACCCTATATTCACAGCTACTTGTAAATATTCTAGGAGCATTATTAGGGTTTAGAGTAGACTTTTGTCTTACAATTTGAAGACCCACTTTTGCGGAATAGGAAACCCACATTTTACTCATTTGCCATTAATCCAAGCTTGTGGTTTCAACTTGAAGGTGTTCTTGCTCTTCATTGTTTTTGGGTATACTCTCAACTATGTTATTTATTTGCATTATTGTTAATTTTTCCTTAGCTATGAGTAGCTAAGCACCCACAACTTGGGGTTGTGGGAACCATGAGTAATTGACTTGAAATAACGTAGACTTTGTGCATTTCTTGTATTGGGGTTTTGCATGTATTTTCTATTTCCCTTCATTTAGATTGTTGTTTGGTGGTGGCCAATACGAAACCCTGCTTACTATCACAATCCCAACCAAAGTAATAACGAATAAGAAAAGGGAAGTAAATGACAAGATTTAATTGATGTGTTCTCGTCTAATCAACCAAACCTGACCAAGGGGTGTTTGACTGGGAATGGGTAACGGTTAGTTGGCACAACATTGTTGCCTGCCATGCGCCATGGTAAAATTTGACCTTCACTTCACAAGAGGGTAGGAAGAACCTAAGTTACCGTCCTGCATGTGAATTCCCAATTAAATTTATGTTGTCTAAGGTAATTGAGTCAACGAATCATGGAGAACACAATCCCCAAGTTGTCCCTAAATTTGAGTGTCTTCCTGCATAGTTAGTTTAGTTTTTATTTTTATTCTTGAATTACAAAGAAAAGCCCCATTTAGAGATATTAGTAATCGATGCTTGAAATGATTTGTAGTGGATCTCTATAATCAAGCCTTGTATTCCCTGTAGCCCCATTTAGAGATTTTAGTAATCGATGCTTGAAATGATTTGTAGTGGATCTCTATAGTCAAGCCTTGTATTCCCTGTGGATTCGATCCTAACCTTCATTTAGGTTAATTACTAACAGCGATCGCTTTCTTATTGGAGTGTGACCATCAAAAATTATGGCGCCGTTGCCGGGGAATGTGCTAGGATCTTGACTTGATTTCACTATTAGTTAATTCAAGTATTAATTACTTGATTCTCTTGTATATTACTTTTGTTTGTTTTGTTTTGTTTCTATCCAGGACATATATAAAAAAGAGAGAAGATGCGCGGAGTGTCCTTGATCACAACATTAGCCTCCACATATGCTCATGTATGCTATATTATGAAGAGGACGCTTGGTTTTCCACTGACTAAATGTGGGATTTTCAGCCTAACGCTCAATGGTCCAATCAAGACTAGTGGCGCCAAGGTCAAGGAAACCAAAATTGGACCTATGGAAGAGAATGCGCTTACAGAGATAGCTAGGGTGGTTATTGTGTTAAAAACAGTGGGCCAGACATCGAGTGGAGTGGTAGAGATGGTTCCAGAAATGTTCCTTATGTACCACCACACCATCACGGTGCAGGCACAAGGAACTCCAGAATTTGGAGATTTTTGATCACCTGTTGAAGAAGGTTGAGACATAGGATGAAACTCTACGTGAAATGAGATCAAAAATTGCAAACATCAATGAAAAAATAGAGTTTCAGTATCTGGCTATTAAACAGCTTCAACAACAGTTTGGTCAGGTATCGACTCTACTTAAGCATCATCAAAGTGGTACATTGCCTAGTGATATTGTGCAAAGTTCAGAGGATGAAGGGCAATGTATGGAGGTTACTAGTAGGTCTGGTAAGAATACTATTGATCCTCTTGTGCTTGTTGTTCTAGAAGATATTCAGGAGGAAATAGTTGCAGATAAAGATGTGGTTGAAGTAGACGAGTGTGGCAAGGATGTGGTAAATAAATCAGTTGAAGATCCAAAACAGTACAAGCCCGTCCCAAGACCTCCTCCTCCTTTCCCTCAAAGACTCAAGAAGAGGAAGGAGGAAAGCAAGGTCAGTCCATGCTAAAACAACTATCCATCAACTCTCTTCTCACCGAGTCAGTGGAAAAGATGCCCACCATACCCTGCATAACTAAAGACGTAGAGTTTACAAGGGCATTATGTAATCTTGGTGCTAGTATAAATCTAAAGCCCCTTGCGGTCTATGAGAAGTTTAGGTTGGGAGCCTCTACTCCAAATAACATGCAAAATCTAGTACTCATTCCCCTCATTCTCATACCACCACCCATTTGAGCATGATAGAAAGTTGGAAAAGCCTTTAGGAGTCTAATTCATAAGTTCAAGGTGGAAGAAAAAGCAAACTTGTGGAGGAGCAAGGTTTGAGAAAGTGGTGAAAGTCTGAGTAACCAAGTGAACTAAGTCAAGCCATGACAATAAATCAGGAGCTGCTTAGGAGGTAACCCAAAGTATATTCTATTTTACTCCTATATTCTCTATTGTTTCTTAACTTGGTGCATTGGGAAAATGCACAACTTTTTCGATGGGGTGTGGGCAGTTATGGATCTTCGTGAAGTCTGAGTAGCTTAGGGTCCATAACTACTCCAAAATTTGATCCCAAAGTTTTCTTGCCTGTGTTCTTTTTCCTTGTGGATATTTAATTTCTGTTGAACCGGCATGTTTAGGTAGTGTAGATAATTTATTGATATACAATATTCATTATCTTTTGGCATATATGTATTACATGCTTTTTGTTTTGAAAATTCAGTACCCTCAAATTTTTTGAGATTGTTGGTTATTTTGGCATATATGCATGTGATTATCTGGCAATATTTTTCTGATAAAGTGAAGGTAAGTTGATGCTTAAGGCATGACCTATGAGTCTATTTGTTATGTATGTGATGCCATTAGAGTGTGAGCTTACTTTGTAGTATTCATGCATTGTGTATTGACTCAGAACTTACCTTGTTACTCTAAAATTGGACTGAAGATGTTGTTGATTGGGGAAGGATCTTAGGCCTTCGTTCTTTTAGTGAACTAACATTTTCCTAGATGACCTACCGAATGTGATAGTAGATTCCTTGATCCAAATGTTTGAGCTTTTCATGTACCTGTTCTTCTCGACACCTAGCTAGCTCAGCCTTGTTTTATAAAATACCTTGATATTGGCCCTGGTCTATCCTTTAATATATGAACCTTGATTGAGGCAAAAAGCCTAAGTTGAGGGTGGCTACAAATAGTGGCCCTGGTTTGGGGAATAGATATTGTGTGTTTCACCTCAAGCTAAACGCCTAAGTTGAAGGTAGCCCTAATTATGGTAAAGTAATGAAAATGAGGTGGTTAGTTGGGAAAGAAAGAAAGAAATGAAGAAATCATATTCTGGATGAGAAAAAAAAAAGAAAAGTTGCCTTAGATTGAAAAGAATAACAAAAATGAGTTAAAAAAAAAAACAACGCACAGCCGAAAAAGAGAAAGAAAGCACCCGGGAAAAGCTTGAAAAAGGAGAATAAGGACAGATTTAGTGTAAATGGTTGAGTTATGAAGGTAAGAGTGCTGATAAATATGGTTCAAGGATAACTTTTAGTCTCTATTTCCCTAAAATGCCCATACCAAAGCCCCATGAGCCTACGTCACAAGTCATTAAGTCCTAAAGTGATCCAAATCCACTTTTTATCAATTCAAAAGTTGAGTATAGAGGCAAGCTTATGGTGTTAGTCACATTGTAGGAATTTCATTTGTGAGAGTGAGAATGCTTGCACAGTCCCTGATTTTTAGTGCACTTTCAGTGAGGAAAAGGGACTTCTTTTCTGTGAGGGCATTTGCACTGCATAATCAGCATATGACTAACCCAGTGATTGTGGATGGTTGATATTCCTTTGCTTGTCATAGTTGGATTGCCAAACATATTCTTTGTGTTTTGGTTTGCTGAGTAGCTTTGCATTCTTGTTTTGAAAATGAGAGTTGGATACTTGATTTAAAGTAATGATATATATGCCATTAGTGTAACTACTATGTGTCTCTCATTGTCTGCTTAGATTGAATCATCGCTTGAGGACAAGCAACAATTCTAAGTTGAGGGTGTTGATATGCTGTCAAAATACAACACATTTGATGCCTAAAACAAGGGATTTTGTGAGTTTTTAAAGCGACCTTATATAGTTTTTATGTGTTTTTTGTGTTGATATTGCAGAAAAGTTAGGTTGGCATGATTTGGAAGAAACATTGCAGATTTTGTGTCATAGCAGGAAACAGAGACCAAAAGTTCAAAAAATTTCCAAGTGAGGGTCACTCCTATGAGGCAACCCTATGAGTCATATGTCATACGACGACTTGTATAGGTGAGATCGTAGAATAATCAGAGAGCAAAAATGTTGGACCAAGAAGCTAAAGACCAAGGCTATGAGACCAGCATACGAGTCATAATCCAAGTTATGACTCGTACCAGTAGATCATACCAACGAGGTCCAAAATGTCAAGACCCTGATACGAGACCACAAATACGTCTGGTAGGCCGCCCTACGAGTCATATCTACAAGACGTCCCAGATGCCAAATGTCTTTTCTGTATTATTTTTAGGGTTATAACTTGTACACTATAAATAGTTTAAGGAGGGTTCATTTTTGGGAGAGACCCGAAATTCATTGCTACTTGTAAATATTCTTGGAGCATTTTTAGGGTTTAGAGTAGATATTTATCTTACTATTGAAGACCCACTTTTGGGGAATTGAAAACCCGCATTGTACTCATTTGCCATTGCTTTGGGTAAACTCTCCTCTATGTTATTTATTTGTATTATTGTTGATTTTGCCTTAGCCATGAGTAGCTAAGCACCCATAACTTGGGGTTGTGGTAACCATGAGTAGTTGACTTGAAATAACCTAGACTTTGTACATTTCTTTGATTGGGGTTTTGCATGTATTGTTATTTCCCTTCATTTTGATTGTTGTTTGGTGGTGGCCAACACCAAAACCTGCCTACTATCACGATCCAAACCAAGGTCAATGAATATGAAAAGGGAAGTAAATGATAGGATTCGATTGATTTGTTCTCATCTAATCAACCAAACCTGACCAAGGGGAGGTTGACTAGGACAATGGGTAACGGATAGTTGGTACACCATAGTTGCCAACCACGTGCCATGGTGAAATTCGACCTTCACCTTCATAAGAGGGTTGGAAGAACCTAAGTTACCATCCTGCATGTGAATTCCCAATTAAATTTATGTTCTCTAAGGTTATTGTCAACGAATTATAGGGAACACAATCCCCAAGTTTTCCCTAAATTTGAGTGTCTTCCTGCATAGTTAGTTTAGTTTTTATTTTTGTTCTTGAATTACAAAGAAAACCCCCATTTAGAGATTTTAGTAATCGATGCTTGAAATGATTGGTATAGATCTCTATAATCAAGCCCCGTATTCCCTATGGATTCGACCCTAACCTTTGATTAGGTTAATTACTAACAGCGACCTCTTTCTTATTGGAGCGTGACCATCAGATCATCTACATAATTGAATCAATGCCAAAATGGTACACTTGCTAGCAATATAGTGCAAAATCGAAAGAATTATAGACATCACATAAATAGTGACTATTTTGGGGTAGAAAGTAGACCATATATCCACCTGAATCAATTGTGGTGGATAATGATGTTAGGGAGGAAGATGATGCGGCAACGAATACCACACTACCAGTAGTAGATGGAGAAAAATAACACACAGACAAAGCGGGAGGGGAGAAGGCATCCCTAAAGGCTCTAACTCCCATGAAAAGCCCTCCACCGCCTTTCCCTCAAAGGTTGAAAAAAAAGATCGAGAAGGGCAAATTTTAGAACTTAATCTATATGATGAAACAACTGTTGATAAATCTCCTTCTTATTGACACATTAAAACAGATACCTTGATATGCTAAGTTCATGCAACATCTAGTGATGAAGAAGAAGACGATGGGTTTAGAGCTTGCAGATGACATTCACCATTGCAGTGTCATATCCACTAGATCCCTTGTATAAAAAAGGAGGATTCTAGAGAATTTACCATTCCTTGCATCATCAGTGTATTCAACTTCACAAATGCATTATATGACTTGGGATCTAGCACCAACTTAATGCCTCTTGCCATGTACATACAGTTGGGCTTAGGATCCCTCACTTCAACTACATTACAGTTGTTGATGAAGGACCGAATAGTCAAGAAGCCTATGGGTATACTTTATCATATTCTAGTTCATGTAGAGAGTTCCATATATGCTGTAGACTTTATTGAGGTGACTTCGATGTTCCTATCATGTTGGGGCGACCATTCTTATCCACAAGACAAGCTCTAGTTGACATGGAGTTGGGTCAACTCAAGTTTATATACTAAATGATGAAGAGGTTGTCTTCAATTTCTGTCAATCTATGAAGCTGTCACCCCTCAAGAGGGTACCTAGGCATGGCTGGGGCTCAGAAACCATTGTTTATTCCTAAGTAAACCACTTGGCTCAATTTACTTATTCAATTAGCAGAAAACTTAATGAAACAAAAGGAAGTACTCAAGTGGGCATTTAAATCCTCATGTAAAAATAATTTTCAATATATCTCTTATAGAAATATCTCAATGTTTCGACTTAAGTAAATAATAACATTTTACTAAACTGACTCTGAAAGAAAAATAGAATTTATGTTAACTCCATTTAACTCAGTCTATGAAGCCTCTATCAAATCATAAGAAGGTGCCAAGATATGTTCAAAGTTACCTTAAGACAATAAAAGAGAATAAAGTAAAATAGAAGGTTCCTCCAAAAGTAAGGCGGTCTCGCCACTGTCTGGGACTGAATAGGCTTCAACGAAGTATCTACTGAGGATCTCTGAGACCTATTGTTGCTTCCCTAACACACGCAAGTGTATGCGGTCAAACCAAGTAATATAGTGGCTTTAAAAGAGGCGAGATATTGAACCCAAAGGACTTTACTTAGCTCTCAATTATCACAAAAGACGACTATTCAATGCATGTTCTTCAAAGAAAAGTGATTATTGATTAGTACTACTGAAATATAAAAATTAACTAAGATTAAGATCAAATGATTGCTAGGGATTATCAAATTATGTGAGATTCCAGGACTGTAGTCAGTTCAACATATGCTCTAGCTTCCATTGTTATGATTATTCTTGAGTTTTTTAATAACTGGTTCATAGGGTTTAACTTATGAAGCAAGGTTGCACGCCTCTACGAGCCTATTCTCATTGATAGTATAACTACATCATTGAGAGGGGCTATGCATGATTACTGAAAATGTATTAAAGCTATCTTCCTTTATTTGAACCAAATGAGGTGGATGCGTAGGAAGCCTCCCATACATGAATTATCCTAGTTTCTAGAACAAACAAGCTCCCTATCCCCTGTGTTATATCCACTCCAACATCTCTTGAATCCAGAGCAGATAACGATTATATTTCACTATTGGCCAGATTATGAAATATAAATAAAAAGAATATCTGAGTAATTACGTGAAAACCCATTCATAAATCATAAAAATCAAAATCTAGAACATAGTCTAAGGCTACAATTTCATAATATGGGAAATAACCACTCATTGTTTGTCTTAACCACATAAATAGTCAAAGAAACATTCAAGAATGGAGTTAAAGAGAGAAAGATAAAATAATTAACCCTAGATGGAAGTTCTTCATCTCTTCTCCTATTCCCAGCAATAGCAGATAATGAAAATAATTTCTAAAAACTATATTTAAACCTAAAAATCCTTTTTTCCAATTTTTCGCATGCATCTTCAAAGTCTGTCACGTGGACTTGTCTGCCCGATGTGCATTTTACTTATCCTTCTCATCCGGCCAATTTTGACTTCTCTGCTTCCATTTCTCCATGTGTGTTTCATGCCTTTTTCTCCTCCTTTTCAAATCTCTCAACCTTTGTACGTTGATCACATTGGTCTCTGATGTAGAATTCCTCACTTTTTTAGACAAGTTGACTTTTCTGCTCCTTTATGCGGTTGCATCCTTCCATAATTTTTGGCTATGAACTCGGACATGCACATCTATTTAAAAACCCAAAAAACATAACCAAAAGTTCTCTAGGCCAAGGACTAGCATGAAAAGACAAAATTACACTAAAAACACTTGACTCTATTAATATATATTCTCTAACTAGGATCTGGGTATAGGTAAATTTGGCTAATTGGGCGTATAAATATGCCTAAGATCACCACACTACACTTTGTTCTTTGTTCGTCCTCAAACAAATTTAGACACATGCATGCAACGAATAGGTACTAATACTAAAGAACAAATATTACATATGGGCTTATCTACAAACTCCACAATCCAATTGACACACTCAAATGATGCCGCACCTCAAGATCTTAATCTATGATGCATCCAGAATCATGTTTTGGGTTATTATAGTTATTAGTCCTTCAACAATCATGTTCCCTCACAAGATACACACAATATTAGCACCTGAATGAAAGTTGCAATGGGTACAATCACAACTCTCGCTCTCCCAAGAGATAATGTTGCTATTAGTTACCATGGTCTTGCCCCTAATGTATAGGTCTTTTTATTTGGCTGCAATATAGGTTGAAGGCGGGTGGGGAGTGATTTAAGGATATGATTTAGTGGCCTAGCTCCCAAGCGCTTTAGACTAACATACTTCACTTTTAAGCACTTTTTTCCTCGGCTTTCACATTACCTCCTCTCAACTTTTCACTTGGATTTAATATTAACACCCCTGCCCTAGCATACTATTGGAACCCGTAAGTAAGAACCCGAAAGTCCTTAATTGGTTCAATTTGGTAAAGTTTGGGGCCAAATGTAAATTTTCTTCTAAAGTATGGTCTTTAGGATTTAAATTGTTAGTGGGATCATGTGTTGTGGCTCTTTTTGATTGGTTCAAGTGGAAGATATTTGTCTATATATATGTATGCCTCTCTTGTACAAGAAGAGAGATTCCCATACTTAGAAAAAAAAAGAGAGCAAAACCAAGAAAACCTTAGCAACCCTCTCGGGTTGCTACAATAACTGGGAGATTTTCATTTTTTCGACCTTTCGAATATTTGATGCTTCAAGCTTGGTATATTGGGTCCCCTAAGTGGCGTGGAGGCATTAGTTGGTCAAGGAAGCGCTTGGT
>JAOTQR010076715.1:0-12835 GCA_025774065.1 Solanum ossicruentum
AATTGGGATGTTTATGTTTATGCATGAGTAGGTGTCCCTAACGGGCACAGGTCACGACCCCAGGGAGGGGTGTGACATGGACAACAGTTAAAGGAGAATATTTGGATATACAAGTGGAGTCTTTCGTTAGATGTTTGAAGGTATCTGAGCTTGTTGTATTTGCTTGTCAAGAGTCTTATCGACCAAATCAGGTAGCAATGCAATTTGGATATGATTAAGACTTCCCTAATTGGATTCCTCGCTCATCTTCAAGTCCAAAACTTACCTGGATCAACTATAGTAGACGTATTGATTTTGATTTGAGGTTATACTATTCGGCTAGGTTGTTTGAGCAGATGTAACTACACAGTATTTGAAATGGTGGAAAAAGGAATATTATTTCAAGCTGATAGAGGGAAAACATATCTGAATGTTTCTGATCTACCGACTGAGTACCCTGGTGTTTCTCTTAGTTTTCTCCCAAGTTAAAGCAAGTGAACATAGAAATTCTTCCAAATATTCTTTGTTAGTCGAGTGATTCAAAATTTAGAGTTGTTAGTTTATGAGTCTTTTACGTTTCATCTTTAAGAGTGCTGATCAGTTTATATTAGTCAGTTAGTCGGTCATGGGTTAGTGCTAAACTAGTGCCCTATATTTTTCTCTAGATTTGTTGTTTTCAAGTACTATTTAAAGTCTTGTATTATTGTTTTGTGAAAGCAATAAAAAAAAGTTTCTCTTTTGTTTCTTAAAATTTAACTTCTTATCTATTTTTGCAACGTTCTTGGTATCAAAGCTTTGCTCTAGGTTCGAGATCCATCCTTTCCTGAAACAACGATTGACATAGTAAGAGAGAAAAGAAATAATGAGACATTATGAAATATATTTTTTCAAAGAGAAATCAGAAAATTTTCATGGCATGAAGTGGGACAACATATTCGTTGTAGTCCCTAATTCCAATTTTCAGAGGGAAAAATTATCAGATAATTGAAGACTCCAAAATTGATAATTTTCCCCTCTGAAAAATTGGAATTAGGGGTTGTGACGAAGTTGTTATCCCATTTCCTACCATGAAAATTTTCTGATATCTCTTCAAAAAAAAATTCACAATGTTTCACTATTTCTTTTCCCTCTTACTATGCCAATCCTTGCTTGAGGAAAGGATGGATCTTGAACCTGGAGCAAAGCTTTTATACTAAGAATGTTGGGAAAAGAGATAGCAACTAAATTTTAAGAAACAAAGAGAAACTTCTTTCTTTTTATTGCTTTCACAAAAAAATGATACAGGACTTTAAATATTACTTGAAAAGCAAAAACTTTAGAGAAAAATAGGGCACTAATTTAGCACTAACCTATGACCTGCTAGCTAACTAATATAAACTAATTAGGACTCTTAAAGCTGAAACGTGAAGACTTCTAAACTAATGACACGGACTTTTGAATCAGTTAACTAACAAGGAACATCTAAAAGAGTTTCTACTTTCACTTTTTTTAACATGGGAGAAAAACTAGGTGGAAAAACATGATACTCAGTCAGTAGATTAGAAACATCCCGATATATTTCCCATTTATCAGCTAGAAGCAATAATTCCTTTTTCCACCACTTCAAATATTGTGTGGTTGCATCAGATTTAAATAGCCTAATCAGATAGTATAAACCTCAAACCAAAATCAATAAGTCTACTATAGTTGATCCACACAAGTTCTGGACTTGAAGATTAGCAAGGAATCCATTTAGGAAAATATTAATCATATCCAAATTGCATTGCAACCCGATTAGGTCAATAGGGCTCTTCACAATCAAATACAACAAGCTCAGATGCCTTCAAGCATTGAATGAAAGACTCCACTTCTAGATCCAAAGTTTCCCTTCAATTGTTGTCTACTCTTCTTTTTCTTTGTAAAATTGGGGAATCAACCAACCTTCCACAGCCAAGGCATAGGGCCTCCATTGAAATAACTTTCCAGACAAGTCAATAGTAGTTCTCACATTAATTATACCCTATTATTTCACAATTTGCCATCGACCTATTCTTACCCCACTAACTATATTATAATTCTGAGCCAGCTATGGCCCCAAAGACACTAGCCTCTCCTAATCCCAAAATTGAAGAAAGAACATCGGCCACCACAATTTCAAAATATTAACTCTGTCTCCATTCCTAGTTGATGAAGCCACTATCATCACTTGTTTCAACAAGCCCAAATCCCTATATATGCTAGCAAGAATAGAAAGTTCAAGTGCTAGTCACACACCTCTTACAAAATTGACTACAATAGAGAAAACAGGTGCCTCTAATTTTGACAACCAAAGAGAAAGAAAAGCTTCATGTTCATAATCGCTACCATTGCTCATGAAACGACAACCACCTAGTATGATTATTATCCTTCTTTTCAATTAATTCTTTTCGTGATTTTTCAAGATTTGCTTGAATAACTACCAATTCAAGGGATTGAAGGGAGAAAAAAACAAGATCACCCAAAACAGAAAACATTTCCAAAAGCATCATATATCCAAGAGAAACAGTAGCTTCATCCCATGGAAAAACAAATGTGTTAGTCTCACAACACCATCTTTCTACCAACCCAAAAATTAAATTTTTATCTATGTGGACTCTATAAGCTGAACTCTTGACTGCTTCATAAATTCCAGCAAGTTTTCATACATAGTGATGGACACGTGTAACATCTGGTAAAATTACCAAAATACCCCTAAAGTAGAGATGTGTGCACAGCGGGTCTTTCCATACTTTATTTGCAAATTTGATGTCGGATATACGATCACATGAAAAATTGAGTGGAAAGATGATCTCGGTCAATATTTAGAGTGACCGAATCAAAAGATAATTTTTTGGTCCAAAAACGAAAAAATGTGTTTGTGTGCGACAGTGGCGCGTCGCGCCTCTATAGCAGACTTACTCTTATTTTTTTCAAACGTTTTTGAAGGGATAGTAAAAAATCGTTCGTAGAATTTTAGAAAAAAATACACTTTTGTACGATGGGTCCATGCTACTTTTCTATAGTGAAAAGTTTTGTAAAAATTCGTGAGGGGCATTCCGAATAATTTTCAACCCTTCCTAAACTCAATAGATGATCAAAATAGGCCGTTTTGAGCGTAAAAAGGGTCAAAAACTCCATTCTAAGCCATTCTAAATTCTTGAAAGAGATTAGGGCTTGAAAGAAGAGAAGAAGAGCGTAAGATTGAAGAATTCAGGGAGGATTCTTCAAGTTGATTATTGATAGCTTCAACCCAAGTATGTTAGGCTAAACTAAAAGTATGAGATTGTTCTCTCATGTGTCTCATAGATGGTCATAGAAGAGTTGAAAGTATAATTAGTATACATACATGATTCTTGAATGGTTCGTTGAAGATTTTCTTGAAAATTATATTACTTACATATATTTGCATATGTTGATAATCATCATAACCTTGTTTTCTTGAATTGATTACTTTCCATGACAATATTGAATAACCCTATATGACAATTTTGAAACCATGCATGAATGAATTTAGGTATTGAGTCTAGAGCCTTGATTTGAGAATGTTAATTGTAATTTTGATGTGAGAATGATGATGAGTTGATAGAACTTGATAGTCCTATGAGTCTCCATAAATGTACTCTAATGATAGATTTATTCTATTATTTACTAGTGATTGTTCTAAGCCTTAAGCTATTGATTGAGATATTAATTGATGAATGATGAGAGTCTCTATGAGAATGATCAAATAATGAGTGCTTCTAGGAGGCTGATTTGAGATAAGTTGATTGAGAAGATTTGATTGGGTTGATTGTCTTATGAGCATTGAGTCTTGGGAGGAGTATTGAGCACCTAAAGAGTAAGAGTTAATCCAACTCTCACTTGTCAAACTACGTATCCAAACATTGGTGAGGATTAGGACCATCACATTATATTATATTGAGGTTCTCTCTTCATAGAGTCCCTCAAACAATAAAGGACTTGCTTGATTTGCTGGGGTCGCTAGTGGATTCAATTCGTTCCCTACCTAGCATGCACAGATCGGTTGTGGCAATAATGACAGCTTGTCGTACAATCACTGGCTCATAAGTGATTGTTGTCAGATAGGAGAAGCTCCTAGAAAGTTCCTACCCCGAGTACTCTGAGTCGAGATGAGATGACATTTGACGAGATAAGTTGAGTTGTGTTCTTTTGAGATGAGTCTGATTTGATTGATAAGGTTTGATTGGTTGATGGGTCACTTGTCTACTCTTTATTATTGCTTTAGATAGACATTTGACATGTTGATTGCTAATTATTCTGAGTTGATATTGTTCCATCTTATTCTACTTATTTTTGTTTCATTTAGTTATTTTACATACTGTACATTTCACGTACTAATACCACTTAATGCTACATCATTTTATGATAAAAATATAGGGATTAGAGATCTTAATAGAAGAATCTTTGAGGATCTGAGCAGTCAGCTAATTGATGAGCCTCCCTTACTTCGGAGGATTCATTATTTTTACTTTATCTTGTTTGTAGAGTTAGACTTGATAAATTATTTTGAATTGAGGTAGCCATGTGTCTATCATTGATACCACCTGATAGTAATAGAGACTTCATAGACTAGAGTTGGATGTTGATTTTTAAGATTGTGAGCTAGTTTTTTCTACTAGCCTTTTTATTTCAAATATTATTTTGAGAGTAGATGGTAATGATGTGCCCATTTACTTCTTTATGTCTTCCATTAATTAGTAGAGTTTATTAATTAGATGAATGTGATGAGGCCAAGTAGTTCGTTTGGGACTAGCAATAATCATTAGGTGCCAGCCACATCTTGGGTACCCTCCCGGGATGTGACAAACTTGGTATAAGAGCATAAGTTCAAGTGTCCTTGGGAGTCTATGAAGTCGTGTCTATAGAATCCTTATTATTGGTTTGAAGAGCTCCACATTGATAATTTGGAGGCTATAGGACACTTAGGAATTGTCTCACTTCTTTCATTTTCTAAATCATGCTATAGAGTTATGCTATATGAAAAGTCCTCTTCTAATTCATGTTTTGCGTGTTACAGAGTTGTGATCATGCCTCATAAAAGAGCAGTCAGAAGTAGAGGACATCCGCCAGACAAAATGTCAACCCACCTTAGCCTCAAGGGCTTGAGGAGCCTGTGGCACCAGCTGTCCCTATTGAACAACCCCCAGAAGATTAGGTCTCTAAAGCTAAACTTTGCTAGGATATTCAAACTTTAGCCCACGTTGTTACAGCACCTGCTGCGAGACAAGGAGCGGCTAGATAGGATGCACATGACATATCAAGAGTCCGAGAATTCTTGAGAATAAATCCACCTGAGTTCATAGGATCTGCATCCATTGAGGATCCTGAGAACTACATGGAGGAGCTGCAAAAAGTGTTCCAAGTGATGCATGTGGCTGATGCTGACAGGGTTGAACTGGCTACTTACCAACTCAAGGGTATGGGCAAACTATGGTTTGACCAATGGAAGAAAGGTAAAGGAGAGGATGCCCTCGTGCTGACTTGGGCTATGTTCAAGGAAGCTCTCTTGGGGCGCTTCTTCCCAAGAGAACAAAGAGAGACTAAGGTAAGATAGTTTGTAAACTTGAGACAAGGCTCTAAAACTGTGCAAGAGTATGGGTTGAGGTTTACTTAACTATCTTGATATGCTCTGGACATGGTTATTGATATAAGGGGGAGGATGGGAATGTATGTTGATGGGCTGAACAGAGGGCTGAAGAGAGATGGGAGGGGAATAGTGCTTGTGAGTGATATGGACATTGGGAGACTGATGAACTTTGTGCAACAAGCTGATGAGGAGAGGCAACATAATATAGAAGAGTTTAGAAGTAAGAAAGGTAAAACATCTAGCCATGAGGTTGGAAAGAAGGGGGATGGTAACAGGTTTCAGATGGGGCCAGTACCTTCATCTGCTAGTGCACCAGCGCCCATAATCAAGAATGATTAGAGGTCCCAGAATGTTAGATCCTATGGATCTAGGTCACTAGCTAGTGTGGCTCGCAAGGGGAATAATGTATGCTATAAGTATAGCCAAGCGAGTCACTATCAGAGAGAGTTTCCAAAGTGGGATAACCGGGCTCAATCTTCTACACCAGCCGCACCAGCTCAAGGAAACTAGAGAGTTACTATGTTAGGGGCAAGCGGAGCCATAAACCATTTGTATACCATGGGTAATCGTCATGATAAGGAGAACTCTCCAGATGTTATGACGGGTATAATTTGTCTTTTCTCTTGATTGTTATATTTTGATGGATACTAGTGCCACACTATCTTTTGTAACTCCTTATATGGCCAGTGGGTGAGTTTATTCAAGCTGAGAGAGTCTATAGAGTTTGTGTAGTGTTCATCCATCATAGGGATACTATCATTGATTTGGTTGAGTTAAAGGTTACTGATTTTGATGTGATCCTTGACATTTATTGGCTTTACGCTTGTTATGCCATCGTTGATTGTAGAGCCCAAACTGTTAAGTCCCAATTTCCGAATGAACCGATTCTAGAGTGGAAGGGTGATTTTGTTACACCTAGGGGTAGTGTATCTCATATCTTAGATCCAGAAAGCTGACTTCTACTGGTTGTATCTACCACCTCATGTGAGTGGAATCTGATGATGTTGAGTCTCTTACTCTTGAGTCAGTCCCGATTGTGAATGAGTTTCCTGAAGTGTTTCTTGAGGATCTGCCCAGAGTCCCTCCTAATAGGGAGATTGAAGTACCCAACCTATCTTTGTTCCACCTTATAGGATGAGCCCCGCTGAGTTGAAAGAGTTGAAAGAACAATTGCAAGATATGTTAGAGAAGGGCTTCATAAGGCCGAATGTTTCTCCTTATGGTTCCCCTTTCTTATTCGTGCGAAAGAAAGATGAGTCTCTCAGAATATGTATTGACTATAGGCAACTGAACAAGTTCAGGAATAAAGAATAAATATCCTCTCCCAAGGATAATTGATTTGTTCGACCAACTTCAGTGTGCCTCTTGTTTCTCAAAGATAGACCTCCAATCTAGCTATCATCAGTTGAAAGTGAGAGAATGTGATATTCCAAAGATAGACTTTAGGACTAGGTATAGCCATTTTGAGTTCTTGGTCATGTCCTTTGGGTTGACAAATATACCTGTAACATTTATGGATTTATGAATAGGGTATTCAGACAATACCTTGATATGTTTGTGATTGTATTCATCGACAACATTTTGGTGTATTCAAGAGATGAGGAGGAGCATGCTAATTGCCTTAGAATTGTCCTCCAAACACTTAAGGACTAGAAGTTGTATGTTAAATTCTCAAAATGTGAATTTTGGATTAAATTAGTAGCCTTCCTAGGCCATGATGTCTCTGATGATGGTACTCAAGTGGATGGTCAAAAGATTGAAGTGGTTAAGAACTAGCCTAGACCAACCTCTCCGACTGACATAAGAATTTTCTTGGGGTTGGCAGGCTACTACTGCCGATTTGTTGATGGATTTTCATTTTTATCCGCACCATTGACTAAATTAACTCAGAAGAAGATCAAGTTTTAGTGGTCCGACGAATGTGAGAAAAGTTTCCAAGAGTTGAAGATTAGACTGACTGTTGCGCTAGTTTTAACCTTGCCCAATGGGAAAAAGGACTTTGTGATCTATCGTGATGCTTCGAGGATTAGATTGGAATGTATGCTAATGTAGAGAAGAATAGTTATAACTATTCTTCCAGACAACCTAAGATTAATGAGAGGAACTATCTGACCTATGTTCTTGAGTTGCCAACAGTAGTGTTTGCGAAAAGTCTCCAGAAATCCTATACTGATGTGAGGAGGAGAGACTTAGAGTTCAAGGTGAATGATTGTGTATACTTGAAAGTGTCACCTATGAAAGGCGTCATGAGATTTTGGAAGAAGGGGAAATTGAGTTCTCGCAATATTGGATCTTATCAGATTGTGAAGAGGATTGGGAAGGTTGCTTATGAGTTAGAGTTGCCTTCTGAGTTAGACGATATTCACCTAGTATTCCACGTTTCGATGTTAAAGAAGTGATTGGGAGATCCTGCCTTGGTGATCCCTGTTTAGAGTATTGGAGTGAAGGATAGTTTATCTAATGAAGAGATTCCGATCAAAATCCTTTATCGTTAGATTCGAAAGTTGAGAACCAAAGAGATAGCCTCAATCAAAGTCTTGTGGAAATATCAATTCGTTGAGGAAGCCACATGAGAAACTGAGGAAGAGATGAAAGCAAAATATCCACACCTATTAGTGCCTAATGATGAGAGTGTTGAAGGTAACTTCCTTACCCTTAACTAAATTGATTGTTTATTCATGAGTTGATTGTCTATTTTTTAGACCAAATAGAGTTGATTCATGATTGCGGAAGAGTCGAGAGTCGGATTGATAAATGTGAATGTTGAGATGAGTTTCGAGTCTATTCATGCCTTATTATCAACCTTTACTCATTATTTGAGAATGAATAATTCCAAGGGAGAGATAATGTAATACCTGGTAAAATTACAAAAATACCCCTAGAGTAGAGACATGCACATAACATGTCTTCCTGTGATCCGTTTGCAAATCAGGGCCGGATATGCGATCAACATGAAAAATTGAGTGGAAAAATAGTCTCGATCAATTTTTAGAGTGATTGGATCAAAAGATAATTTTTTAGTTTGAAAACGAAAAGTAGTGTCTTGCACGTCTATAGAAAACTTACACTTATTTATTTTCAATTTTTTTCTACGGAATGGGAAAAACTCGTTAGAAGAAATTTCAGAAAAATACAGTTTTGTGTGATATGGATCCCCTTTTTCGTAATGAATTTTTTTAAAAAAAAATCGTGAGGGACATTTTGGATAATTTTCAACCCCTCCTAATCTCAATACACGATCAAAATAGGTTATTTTGAGTGTAAAAAGGGTCAAAACACCCATTCTAAGTTCTTGAAAGAGACTAGGGCTTGAAAGAAGAGAAGAAGAGTGTAAGATTGAAGAATTCAATGAGGATTCTTGAAGTTGATTGTTGATAATTTCACCCAGATATGTAAGGCTAAACTAAAAGTATGATATTGTTCTTTCATGTGTCCCATAGATAGTCATAGAAAAGTTGGAAGTCTAATGAATCTACATACATGATTCTTGAATGGTTTCTTGAAGATTTTCTTGAAAATTATATTACTTACATGTATTTTCATATATTGATGATCATCATAACCTTGTTTTCTTGATTTAATTACTTTCCATGACAATATTGTATAACCTACATGATAATTTTGAAAGCATGCATGAATGAATTTAGGGATTGAGTCTAGAGCATTGATTTAAGAATGTCGATTGTGATTGTAATATGAAAATGATGATAAGTTGATAGAATTTGACAGTCCTATGAGTCTCCATAAATGAACTCTAATGATAGGTCTATTTGATTATTTCATAATAATTATTCGAAGCCTTGAGCTATTGATTGAGTTGTTGATTGATGAGATGATAAGAGTCTCTGTGAGAATGATTGAATGATAAGTGCCTCCATGAGGCTGACTTGAGTTCAGTTGATTGAGAATATTTGATTGGGTTCATTGTCTTATGAGCATTGAGTGATGGGAGGAGTATCGAGCACCGAAAGAGTAAGAGTTAATCCAACTCGCACACGTCAAACTACGTAGCCAAGTGTAGGTGAGGATTAGGACCATTACATTACATTATATTGAGGTTCCCTTTTCATAGAGTCCCTCAAACAATAAAGGACTTGTTTGATTTAGTGGGATCCCTAATGAATTCGATTCGTTTCCTACCTGGCAAGTACGAAATAGCTATGGAAACAACGACGACTTGTTGTACAGTCAATGGCTCATATGTGATTGTTGTCAGATAAGAGAAATTCCTAGAAAGTTCCTACCCCGAGTACTCTGAGTCAAGATGAGATGATATATGATGAGATAAGTTAAGTTAAGTTCCTATGAGATGAGTCTGATTTGATTGATTAGGTAAGATTGGTTAATGGGTCACTTGTCTACTCTTTATTCTTGCTTTAGATAGACATTTGACATGTTGATTGCTGATTCTTCTGAGTTGATATTATTCCTTATTATTCTACCTATTTCTGATTCATTCAATTATTTTACATACCATATATTCTACATACTGATGTCACTCGACATTGCATTATTTTATTATGCAGATATAGGGACTAGAGATCATCAATAGGCAAATTGTTGAGGATTTGAGCAGTCAGCTGATTGGTGAGCCTCCCTTACTTCGGAGGATTCATTACTTTTACTTCATCTTTCTTGTAGAGTTAGACTTGATAGCTTATTTTGATTTGAGTTATCTAAGGGTCTATCATTAGCACCACCTGATAGTAATAGAGGCTTCATAAACTAGAGTCAGATGTTGATTGTTAAGATTGTGAGCAAGTTTTTTCTACTAGCCTTTTTGTTTATAATATTATTTTGAGACTAGATGATATTAATGTGCCAATTTATTTCCTTATGTATTCCACTGATCAGTAGAGTTTATTCATTGGATGACTATGATGATGCTAAGTGGTTCTCTTGGGAACTAGCAATAGTCTTTGGGTGCTGGCCACGTCTTGGGTACCCTCCCAGGATGTGACAACATCCTCCTTCCTTTCAACCCACGTCCTCAATTTTTTTGGTCGATCCCTCCATCAGTTACACCCATGGAAGGTAATATCTAATGGGCAATCAGATTCGGATGGGAAAGGAATCGACGGAAGCTTCAAAGTTGGACCTTCAATGGCAGAAATGATTAGATTAAGTAAACAGGCTTTTCTTAGATACAAGATTCCACTTGATGGTGAAACCATCAACTCTCTCTTTCATCAAAGATTGAATCTTCCACTGATTCTTTAGGTAAAGTTGATGGTGGCAGCTCAGACATTTTGTCTTAAGGGTGAGTTTTATGGTTAGAAAGAGAGGAAGGAGGACTAAAATTAATAGCTCTTTTATTCTGCATAGCTGTTTCAAGTCCAGAAAAGAGAAAGGAGCCCTATGGTTTAAGAAGAGGAACTAAAGGGAGGAGTGTAGAACACTAAAAATAAGAAATTCACAAAAGAGTGTATAGGTTTCTTTCTTCTCTTAGCCTTACTTGTAGAAAATGACAAGTTTCTTCTTTCTACAAAGCGTAATCAGAGATCCACATGCACAAAGTACATCATCTCTATGAATGTAGATAATATATCAAAGTCAAACAACTCTTACATTGGAAAACTGAGGTTAGCAGCTTTTGAGAGCTTTACATTAATTAGCTTTATTGTCAAAGAACATCATGATTGGCTAAAGGAATTAATGATATAATAAATGTTTTAAAATGACTCAAGAAATGTACAAAGAGCAACTCTGAGATGATGAATAGGATCTCCAAAGTTCTATCCGAGGGACGAGAGTAAATGGAGGGAGAAATTAATTAGATCAGCCTGAACAACTGGAAACATCTATTGAATCAATCAATTTGAAACACTAATAACTCAAGCATACAAGAAAACAAAGATGATATCTCATTTTCTTAAAGGCTCAAAAAAATTTGAAACAAAGATTTTGCATCTTCCATTAACCTTCACAGTAAAGAATAACATAGAAGTATGCTCATTTTTAGTAAGCATTTCAAAATTCCAACTCCAAGATAATTGTCGCTCTTTATTTTTTCAACAAATATTGTCCCAAATGTCAAATACATTGATGCGAGTGAGAGAGAAGAGCAATGGAGAGTAACTAATCTAAAATCATACCTCGATGTTGATGCAGGGAAGTTTGGTGGAGAAGATTCGTAGGACCGATGCCACCATAGCTCCAGTGAGGAACAACAAAGAACGCCGCTGCCATAGCTTCGATGAGAGAACGACTGATGCTATTTTGAGTGAGAAGAGAGGAATTAGGACTTAGGGTTTTTTTAAGAAAAGGGGAGGGGGAGTATATTTGTCAAAAAAACAACATTTTTATTTTAAAAACTTATCTAAAATTTTACCAATCTCCAAAATTCTGCATTTTTATTTTGAAAAAGATGTCGACCTTTAGAAGTCGATATTCTTTTTTAAAACTTGTTAATATATACAGTGGGCTTCATAATATCAAGCTCTTAAGATAGATTTTGTTGATTAATATTAAAATAAATATTTAAAAATCACCGATTCAAGAAGTCGATATTATTTACACAAAATAATAATGAAAAGATATCGATCGCTTCAGGTCAAATTTTATTAATGAAAATAAATTATGTAATGAATACCAACCTTAAGATATCAATATTCTGAAAAATAAATATAGAATTTAAATTTATCAATTAATCGAGGTCAAATTTTGAAAACTTACATATACTTATATCATTTCAACAAATTATTGTAAATGGATAAATCATCAATTATCCACGAAGGTCGATATTTATAGAACTTGATTTGATTTGTCAGATTTGGTTTGTTAACAAGTTAAGCAATAGTAGTTTACATTTTTTACGTCCTACTTATATCAACATATTTCATACTTGAATTTAATTAGCGACACAACCAAGATCATTTTAATATCTATATCATTCAATGGGATAATGTCACACCCCTCTCTGGGGTCGTGACCAGTGCCCAATAGGGGCACGTGTGTCACACCCCTCCCTGGGGTCGTGACCAGTGCTCGTTAGGGACACGTAATCATCTATTTAGTCGAATCTCTCTCTAATCGTAGCCTAGGATTCTACCGAAATTCCGGTAGAGTTTCCTCTGTTTTATTGACTAACCTCACCTGCAGCAGCTCCCAGTATTCACAGTAAAAGACATGCACACACACATATATATACAAATACAAAAGAATGCGGGCCGATAAGGTCTCCGCTGCGGTCCTGTCGTCTAATAGAATTCCAAACGAACACATTTACAATCTCACACTAAACTTACACCC
>JAOTQR010076716.1:0-12835 GCA_025774065.1 Solanum ossicruentum
TATGCCTTTTTAGGCTTTCTGACTAGTGGATCCATTTAGTATTTCTGTTTCTGGAGTTATACCCTGGCAAGTTGACTTACTCTTTGGCCGGTGTGGAGTATGACATCGGTATTTCGTATTATAGCTCATATGATTTTGTTGATTATGGTCTTATTCCCACACTTATTTGCTTATATGCTTCTCTATACATTTTCATGGCATTACTTTACGCTTTACATTGGAACTGAATATATTGTTTAAGATTTGAGTTTGTCATATTGGGTAAGTACTTTTTGTCATTATATTTACTTGTTGCATTGTAGACCCATGTACTTAGTACATTCCAAAGTACTAACCGCATTTTGCCTACATGTTATAATCATGTAGGGACAGGTGATCCACCTCATCCTCCTCCGCGTGGCTATATTGCTCATGAAGACTTTGAGCTTTGGTGAGTTTTCATTCATCGGAAACAGAGCCCTTATCTTCAAGCATTTCCCTTTGTTATTCAAATATTTGTTGTAATTTCATTTTGACTTAGTATTGAGGAACCTAGACTTGTATTCTTGGCTCTGTTTATTGTCATTGTTTAGAGGTGTGTCTAGACTATTGCTACACATGGTATGTTTTAAACTATTTAACTTATGCTTCCGCTTATGGATACAAGTTGTCCCTTAGTCCCATTCCCCAAATTTCACGGTCATCTATTTGCCATTTACCATTTAAACTTATGATGTGCAATTATGATTTAAGAGGCTTGTTTGGGAGCCTTTGGGTTCTCATTCCACAGCCAAGGGAACGGGATTGGCAAAGTCAGCGGGGAAAGAAGACCCTGTTGAGCTTGACTCTAGTCCGACTTTGTGAAATGACTTGAGAGGTGTTGTATAAGTAGGAGCCGAAAGGCGAAAGTGAAATACCACTACTTTTAACATTATTTTACTTATTCCGTGAATTGGAAGCGGGGCACTGCCCCTCTTTTTGGACCCAAGGCTCGCGCTGCGGGCCGTCATGTCACACCTAGTCCCTAAGTTTGGGTCATAACAAGCTTGGTATCAAAGCAAGGTTTTAAAATGATCCTTGGAAATCCACACACTGCATCTAGTAGAGTCTTATTTATGGTGGTGAAGTGTGCCACAACTATAAATAGGAGGCTATGATATGTTTAGCATTGTCTCACTTCTTTGTTTAAATCAAATCGTGCCTCAAAGCAACTTAAGATATCCTTCCTTCGAATGACTTATTCATTGCACTGTAGAAAATGCCGCCAAGAACAAATATTCCCACACGTGAGGTTCCTCAACCACCAGAAGAGGGTAATGTGTCCTATACCGAGTTAAGAAATGTTATCTCATTATTGGCTAAATGTTTGGCAATCAGGCTACGCAAGCTCCACCTCAAGCTCTAACACCTCAAGCTCCCACCCAGGTAGCAAGGGTGAGAGATTCCACCTATATGAACCCACTAGAATTTTATGGAAATAGAATTGATGAGGATCTCATGGAGTTCATTGATGAGGTATACAAGGTTCTCTCGATTGTAGGTGTGTCATTGGAGGAGAAGGCGGAGTTGGCGACCTACCAACATAAAAGCCTTGCCCAAATTTGGTATGATCAGTGGGAAGGTGAAAGGGTGCTTGGTGGTCCAATTGATTGGGAAGAATTCAAGGCTGCATTCTTGGACCGCTTTTTCCCTCTTGAATTAAGGGAAGCCAAATGAAAGAGATTATGAACTTGAGGCAAGGGTCGATGAGGTTCGCAAGTACTCACTGAAATTCAACACACTATCTAAATATGCTCCTATGCTGGCATCCGATCCTGGGGCTAGGATGAATATGTTTGTTTCGGGAGTGTCCGACCTTATCAACGAAGAATGCCAAACTTCTTACTAATCCAAGACATGGATTTGTTTCAGCTTATGATTTATGTCGAGCAACTTGAGGAAAAGCAAATTCGCAAGCTGAGGAAAACTGATGGTAAGAGGCCGAGGTATGATGGTGAGTATCAAGGTCACAAGGGTGGTGATGGTAACCGAGGTCATCAAAACCAAAGGTTCCAACAACAAGGGTGTTTGAGTTCCTTCAACCAAAGGCATACTAATGATCAGTTTCAATATACTAAGGGTCAACAAAGTGGTGGTCATGCTCAAGCTTGGCCAACATGCAAAAAGTATGGTAAGAGCCATGGTGGTGTGTGTTATTGGGAGTCGGAAAGGTATTTTGCATATGGCCAACTAGGTCACAAAATTGCCAATTGCCCTAAGGCTCATAATAAGGGTAAGGGTAGTCTCCCGCATGGTGAAGATGTGCAGACGGACCAAAAGCCACAAGTTATGCAACAAGGTGGTGGTCCTCGCAACAATAGGTTTTATGCACTACATGGGAGGCAAGAGGTGGAAGATCAGTCAAATGTTTTCACGGGTATGTTGAAAGTGTTTGATTTTGAAGTTTATGTGCAGTTGGATCTTGGTGAAAACTTATCCTTGTGACCCCTTTCCTTGCCAATAGGTTCAATTTAGGTCCCAAAATGTTGCATGACCCTTTTCTTGTATCTACTCCAGTGGGTGAGTCAATAGTTGCTAAAAGAGTCTGTAAAAATGTTCCTGTGTCAATTATGCATAAGACTCTTCCGTGAGATTTTATTGAATTGTTTATCGTAGATTTTGATGTCATCCTTGGTATGGACTGGTACATGCCTCTTATGCCACCATAGATTGTAGAACCAGTAAAGTTAAATTCCAAATTCCTAATGAACCCTTGTTTGAGTGGGAAGGGTAAGATTCTATGGTAAAGGGTAGGTTTATTTCATATCTTAAAGCTCGTAAGATGATATCTAAGGGGTGTATCTATCATATGGTTAGGGTCCGAGATATGTCTTCTAAGGTTCCCTCTCTTGAGTCAGTTCCTAAAGCCAATGAGTTCCCCGATGTGTTTTTCGAAGAACTTCTAGGTATTCCTCCCGAAAGGGAAAATCATGTTGGTATAGACCTCCTTCCCAATGCCAAACCTATCTCGATTCCACCCTATAGGATGGTACCAACGGAGTTGAAAGAACTTTAGGAGCGGAGTTGAAAGAACTTTAGGATCAGTTAAAAGATTTATTGGAGTAGCATTTTTGTTAGGCCTAGCAAATCTCCATGGGGTGCTCCTGTTCTACTTTTAAGGAAAAAGGATGGGTCACTCTGAATATACATTGACTATCGTCAACTCAACAAGGTCACCGTTAATAATAAGTACCCACTTCCGAGGATATATGATTTATTTGACCAACTACAAGAAACTAGACATTTTTCTAAGATGACCTTCGTTCTAGGTGTCACTAGTTACGAGTTAGGGAATGTGATATTCCTAAGACAGCTTTTAGAACAAGGTATGTGCACTATGAGTTTTTGATGATGTCTTTTGGATTGACAAATACGCCGACTATACTTATGAATCGAGTCTTCAAACCTTACCTTGATATTTTTGTTGTGGTCTTTATTGATGATGTACTAGTCTACTCCCAAAGTGAGAAGGAACACGAGGGACATCTGAGAATAGTCCGTCAAACTTTGAGAGATGAGAAATTGTATGTCAAATTCAGCAAGTATGAATTTTGGATGAAAGAAGTTTCTATACATGGCCAAGTGGTGATTGATAAAGGTATTATGGTGGACAAGGAAGACTGAGGCAGTGAGCTAGCCTAGACCCTTAACTCCATTTGACACAAGGAGTTTTTTGGGTTAGGAAGTTATATCGATGGTTTATAGCAATGTTTTCTTCAATCGCATCCCCTTTGACAAAATTGACCCAGAAAAAGTCCAAGTTTGTATGGTCTGATGAATGTGAGAAGAGTTTTCATACATTGAAAAATAAGCTGACTTCAGCTCCTATCTTGACTCTTCCAGATGGTTTTGTGGTATATTGTGATGCATCTAGGGTTGGGTTGGGTTGCGTGTTGATGCAAAATAGTAAGGTCATAGCTTATGCTTCTAGACAGTTGAAAGTGCATAAGTGTAATTATCCAATTCATGACCTTGAATTGGCCGCAGTAGTTTTTTCTCTAAACATTTGGCGTTACTATCTCTATGGGGTTCACATGGATGTATTTACCAATCACAAGAGCTTGCAGTACGTGTTCACTCAAAGGGACTTGAATCTAAGGCAATGGAGATGGTTTGAACATCTCAAAGACTATAATACGAGTGTCCACTACCATCCAGGTAAGGTCAATGTGGAGGACGATGCTTTGACTAGAATAACCATGGGTTGTATGAGTCATGTTGAGGGTGAAAAGAATAAGTTGGCAAAGGAAGTCCATCAGTTGGCTAGATTGGGTGTTAGGTCGCAAGGTACTAATGATAGTGACATAATTATTCATGATAGGTCTCAATCTTCTTTGATTTTTGATGTGAAGTCAAAGCAAGACCTTGACCCTACTTTGATTTAATTAAAGAAATTAGTTGAACAAAAGAAAGTGGAGGTTTTCTCACAAGGGAGAGATGGTTTCCTTAGATACCAAGGCCAGTTGTCTGTACAAGATATAGATGGATTTAGAGCCTTGATCTTATAGAAGGCTCATAATTCATCTTATTCCATTCATCCAGGTTGCACCAAAATGTATCAAGATTTGAAGGAAGTCTATTGGTGGGGTGATATGAAAAAGGACATAGCAAGTTTGTCTCCGAGTGTCCAAATTTTTAGCAAGTGAAAGCTAAGCATCAAGCACCTGGGGGACTAGCTCAAGATATTAAAATCCCAACTTGGAAGTGGGAGGAAATCAATATGGACTTCATTGTTGGATTACCTCGGACTCAGAAACAATATGATTCAATTTGGGTGATTGTGGATCGTATGATCAAATCAGCTCATTTCTTGCCGGCCAAGACTTCGTAGATTGCTGCGGATTATGCAAGGTTATATATTCGTTAGTTAGTCCGGTTATATGGTGTTACTTTGTCAATGGTATCAGATCGTGGCCCTCAAATCACTTCTCATTTTTGGAAGGTATTCTAACGAGGTTTGGGTACCAAAGTTAAGCTGAGCACCGGATTTCATCATCAAATAGCTGGTTAAGCTGAAAGGACCATTCAAAAATTAGAGGATATGTTGAGAGCATGTGTCTTTGAATTTAAAGATAATTGGGATGATCACTTACCTCTTATTGAGTTTGCATATAACAACAGTTGTCATTTTAGCATCGAGATGCCTCCATTTGAAGCTCTTTATGATAGGCAATATAGATCACCGATTGGCTGGTTTGAGGTAGGTGAAATGGTATTATTAGGCCCGAATTTGGTCTTGGAGGCTATGGAAAAAGTGAGGATGATAAGAGACAAGATTGAAAATGGCTTAAAGCCGACAAAAGTCTTATTCGAATATCAGGAGGAGAGATCTTGAATTTGATGTGGGAGATTGGGTGTATCTCAAAATTTCACCTATGAAGGGTGTTGTTCTTTTTGGAAAAAAGCTCAAGTTGAACCCATGATTTATGGGTCCTTACAAAATTTTAACAAGGGTTGGAAAGGTAGCTTATGAGCTTGAGTTGCCTAATGAGATCGAGTTAGTTCACCCTGTTTTTCATGTATCTATGTTAAGGAAGATCATTGGTGACGCAAGTTCTATAGTTCCATTAGATGTTGTGAAGGTTGGAGAAAATTTGACTTATGAAGAAGTACCTGTACAAATTTTGGATCGAGAAGTCAAGAGGTTGATAAATAAGGATGTGGCATTTGTCAAGGTGCTTTGGAGGAACCAACATATTGAGAGTACTACATTGGGAAGCTAAAGCAGACATGATGAAGAAATATCTCCATCTTTTCCCAACTAATCAATCTTAAGGTTTTGGTAATTCTATTCCTCGAGTTTGAATTCCTCATTCTGTACCATTTTGTCACTTTTATAATTATTAAGCATGCATAATTATTTTGATGTTACTTTATGATATTTTGTATAAGTTTTTCATGAAAATAAGCTCTATTTTGCATTTTGACATGATAAGCTCTTAGTCACTATTTCAATTCCTATTCATTCAAACTACTCTTGTCTCATTCGGGGATGAATGATCCCAAGGGAGAGATATTGTAATGTACCAGGTGTTGTTAAGCCTATACATACATGAAAAGATAATGTTCAAATGAATTCCTATAAGTTAAGAAAAATTCTAAATGACGGTTATCTTAGCGATTAGCTTGGTTTAATTATGTAATTATTGACGTGATCTTGGAGAGGCGGCTGGTTTATCCTTGGTATAATATTTTGGGTGCAATGTTATGTGAAGTTAAGACTAAAAAATGAAGTTTGGTTTGCATTTGGAATTTTTCGAAATGAAGGTATATGTGAAGGTTGTGAAACTGACTTGTTTGGGAGTAATTCTTTTGTCATTATTGCATGGATTGCATGGGCATCCTTTGGCATGCCCTTAGCACGACTTGAGGCCATACCATACCATGCCATAGCACTATGGGAAAGGATAATGCTACTATACCTAGGTCCCATGCTCACTCCCTTGTGTTTGGCATCTTTCTTCTTTCAAAAGTGATTCAAAAAGCCCCTTTGCACCACATGATTTTATACCTTTTTCCCCACACATTTTTTTACCACTTTCTAGTAATTAAATGACCATTGTAACCCACCCCTGCCCCCAAATTTAGTATAAATGCCCCCCTTTCTACTGAGTCTCTACATCACTCTTAAAAAAAATCAAATCCCCTAATCTACATTGCTCTCCCAAACTCTCTCAATGCTTACGCTAAGTATTCTTCAAGATCTCCACCAAATCTCTTCATCTTCTCAAGCTAATCAAGCAAGGTATGTGGGTTTGATTCTTGGTTTCCTTTCATCTAAGAAGTCCTCTTCGAAAAACTAAATTTAGAATTACGAATTTTCAATCTTTGATTTATGTATAATTGCATACTAATTGATATTTACATAAATTATGATTATTCATGTATTTATGATTATTTATGAATATTTATCAAGGCTTTACATAATTTAATTTAAGCATTTCAGATTTGCATTATTTAAGCTAACCTATATTTTCAAGTCTTAGATCCACAAATGAGTTATTATGATTTTATCCTAAAATGTTCCTATGATTGTTGTAACTTTGTTTGAACATAAAACTTGTGATTTTAAGGTTATTGAACCAGTCCCCAACGTGATTTAAGTTGTGTTATACACTTTGGATATTTGGCTTTCATGGCATAATATGAACTTATGATTTTGGACAAGAACAAGTAAATACAAGTATGAAATGATATTGGGTGACTTAAGACCTATTCAGTTTCATCTTAAATCTTTGTTAAGGAGATATTCTAAGTACAAGTTTGAATATGATTTATTTTACAAGTCATGACTTTCCGAACTAAATTAAGTTTTGATTATTTCTAATATGCATTGTCCGTTTCTATGGAATTTTAACTTAGCACCGAATGAGTTAGGAGTGGGACTCGACCTAAGGGACTTATATAAAGCTTCTAATCTCATAACTACATGCCACCGTAGGATTTTATGATTATGCCTTTTTAGGCTTTCTGACTAGTGGATCCATTTAGTATTTTCGTTTCTGAAGTTATATCCTGGCAAGTTGACTTACTCTTTGGTTGGTGAGGAGTATGATATCGGTATTTCATATTATAGCTCATATAGTTTTGTTGGTTATGGTCTTATTCCCACACTTATTTGCTTATGTGCTTCTCTATGTATTTTCATGGCATTACTTTACACTTTACTTTGGAACTGAATATATTGTTTAAGCTTGGAGTTTGTCATATTAGGTAAGTATTCTTTGTCATTATATTTACTTGTTGCATTGCAGAGTCGCTACTTAGTACATTCCAAAGTACTAACCGTATTTTTGCCTGCATGCTATAATCATGTAGGGACAGGCGATCTACCTCATTGTCCTCCGCGTGGCTAGATTTCTCATGAATATTTTAAGCTTTGGTGAGTTCCCATTCATCGAGAACAGAACCATTATCTTCAAGCTTTGCCCTTTGTTATTCAGATATTTGATGTACTTTCATTTTGACTTAGTATTGAAGAGCCTAGACTTGTATTCTTGGCTCTGTTTATTTTCATTGTTTAGAGGTGTGTCAAGACTATTACTACACTTGATATGTCTTAAAATATTTAACTTATGCTTCCGCTTATGGTTACAAGTTGTCCCTTAGTCCTATTCCTCATATTTCATTGTCATATATTTGTCATTTGCCATTTAAACCTATAATGTGCAATTATGATTTAAGAGGCTTGTTTGGGGGCCTTCGGGTTCTCATTCGTCGTGTCACACCTAGGCCCTAGGTTTGGATCGTGACAAAGACATAGAGATTCCTTCTTGGAAGTGGGAAGAAATTAATATGGATTCTGTGGTTGGGTTACCTAAGACTAGAAATGGTTTTGATTCCATTTGGGTTGTGGTTGATAGGATAACAAAATCGGCTCACTTTCTACCGGTTAAGACTACATATGGGGCTGAAGATTATGCTAACTTATACATTCATGACTAGGTGAGGTTGCATGGTGTTTCTTTGTCCATCATATAGGATCGTGGTGCACAATTCACTTCACACTTTTAGAGGTCCTTCCAAGGAGGTCTTGGGACCAAGGTAAAGCTTAGTACAGTCTTTCACCCTCAAACGGATACCCAAGCTGAAAGAACTATCCAAACACTTGAGGACATGCATAGGGCTTGTGTATTGGACCTCAAGGGAAGTTGGGATGATCATCTTCCATTGATTGAGTTTGCATATAACAATAGGTATCAGTCAAGCATTGGTATGGCTCCTTTGAGGCTCTCTATGGTAGACATTGTAGACCACCGGTCAGGTAGTTTAAGGTTGGGGAAGTGGCTTTGTTAGGTCCGGATATGGTTATGGATGCTATGGAGAAGGTAAGGATGAATAGAGAAAGGTTAAAAACAGCCCAAAGTCACCAAAATTCTTATGCCGATGTGAGAAGGAGGGAGCTTCAGTTTAAGGTTGGTGATTGGGTCTATTTGGAAGTGTCATCCATGAAGGGTGTGGTTCATTTTGGTAAGAAGGGTAAGTTAAGCCCTAGATATGTGGGTCCTTGTAGGGTGATGAGGAGGATTGGTAAGGTGGCCTACAAGTTGGATTTGCCTAGTGAAATGAAATTGGTTCATCCGGTCTTTCATGTGTCTATGTTGAGGAAATATGTGGGTGACCCTAATGCTATTGTACCTCTTGATGTTATGGGGGTATTTGAAGATAACATGACATATGAAGAGGTTCCAATAGAGATCTTGGATAGATAAGTGAAGAGGTTGAGGAACAAGGATGTTGCTTCCGTTAAGGTCCTTTGGAGGAACCAACAAGTCGAAAGTTGCAACTTGGGAGGCTGAAGCGGATATATAAAAGCGATACCCCCTATATTTTTCATCCTACTCAAGTCTAAGGTACTAATTCTAAGTCTTTCATATGATACATGTTTCATGTTCCATCCGCTAAGTCATTTGCATCCATTCATGTCTATATTGACAAAGTTCATGATGATTTTACACCTACGTTGAAAATGGTGTTTTAAGTATGTTGTTGCATTCTTGTTGGGGCTGATTTCTTCATGATTACATTTCTCATATATGTTTCTTTGACATTCGAGGACGAATGTTCCCAAGGGAGAGATATTGAAATGACCCCAAAAAGTGCTCGAAAATGTGCCTCAGAAGTGTCCGGAATCGTAATTTCCATATATCTCAAAATTCTTTTACAAATCCATCAAATCTCATAATAGATCTTAGATTCATAACTCAAAACATGCTAAAACAATCATAGTTTCGTGAAACCCCAACATAGTGTGCAGTGAAATTCATAATAAGTAAGACTTATGAGTAAATCAACTTTAATGTATGCAATTTTAGGTAAAAGAAAGCTTGGGCATCATAGGTAAAAGGAACCCATGAAAGAAACCCACATACCTTGACTTTGGAGAATCCTCGAAGAAGATTGGAGATGGAGACTTGAAGCTTGAATTAGAATCTTAAGATCCGGATGAGTTTTGGTACTTAAAATTTGGAGATGAAATATTGTCTAAGTGTTTGAGAGAGTATTTGGGAATGTCTTTAAGGATATTGGGGTGAAATAAGGCTAAGTATAGGATTTTAACACATGGGAAGGCTTAGGCCCAAAACCCAAAAGCCTTGGATCGGACAAGAAAAACTATGCAAAATTACACAGGGGCACGCCCAAGGCGTGCGCGCTAGGGGCGCAAACCCTCTCTGAAAAGTGCGAATTTGGGAAATTGAAATTGTGATTTCTTTGCTCTAAAACTGTAGTTAGACCCATTTCCCACTCAATCTGACCCCCTGAACAAGAATATGAAGCTGAATTTTTGATATCACGCACGAATTTTGAGATATATGAAAATTACGATTCTGAGCAACCCCGAGGCACACTTTTGGGAACTTTTTGTGGTCGTTTCATGATATGTGTAATGCTATGAGCTTTGAAACTCTCATGACTCTTGATGTTTATGGTATGAAGGTTGTCCCTTAACCCCACTTATCCCTATTTACTATTTCTTGTTGTATTTTATTGCTTCCGTGACCAACGATGTGTAATGATATGTTAAGAGGCTTGCTTGGAGTCCCTTCGGGTTCCCCATGCGACGTGTCACATCTAGGCCCTATGATTGGGTCATGATAGTGGGTCTTTATTCATAGGTCCTTTCACCCATGGAGCCCAACCTTCTCCTTTTTATAAAAATTTCATGATTTCAAGTTGCATGTATTACTTATGGGTATCTTTTATTATGAATATCAACATAAACTATGTAGGGGTTTTATTAAGTATTGATTGATTATGCATGAATATCTATTTGAAGCTTATTCGATGAATTGATTTTTGTCTATTGAGACTACGTATTATTTGAGCTATGAAATTATGAACTATTATGAGCTTTTGTGATGGATTTCAAAATACCCTAAATAAGGATTTTACTACAATATTGGTGGGTTGATTTGAATTGTATTTATTCTTCTTGTTTTACTCTTGAGTTGCATGATTTCGAACAAGTATCATAAACCCACCATGTGTTTGATAAAATTACATGACAAGAATTCTCAAGTTCTTGATGAACTATTACATGATTTACAAGTCAAGTGATTTCATGATGATTAAGGGCTTTCAAGCATGTATGAATTCATGAAAAGTATCTATGATGTTACAAGTATCAAGTTGAGTCCTATTTCAAGATTTTAACCTCTTGTCAGCTATTCATGTCCAGGCAAGGGATCATGTATGATTATTATTTACTCTCATATTCAAGATAAGCTCACTAGAAGAGGTAAAGCATGTAATGAGCTACTCATGTCAAGCTATCATGTCTCTTACAAATTATTCATGTTATGATTAAAGTACGATTATTTCAAGTACTTCATGGGATTGGACTTAGCACTGATTGAGGCTTAAGATAAGAGCTCCACACAAGGGATCCTTATATAAAGTCTTTAGTCTCTAAACTATGTGTCACCATAGGATTATATTTTACCCTTTCTATACTAGTGGATCCATCTACTTCATGTTATCATGTTTGGTTTGCCTTGGCAAGTAGACCACACTTCGTCAGGGGGTGTCATGCCTGGTCACCTGCACCGAGGAGGTGTCATGCCTTGAATTCCAAGCTGTAGCTGCTTGGTCTATGTTGGTTGAGGTCTCTTCCCACATATGTATGATATATTATGCAAGTTAAATATTTTATAAGCATGTTTTATTGCAATCATTGTTCATGTATGTCATATTGAGATTACATATCCATTGATTATGATTATGCATTTTGAATATTATGGCTTATGTCTTTGATGTGTTGCACCCCGCATACTTAGAACATTCCAAGTAGCATGTCATATTGAGATTATATATCCATTGATTATGATTATTCATTTTGAATATTATGGCTTATGTCTTTGATTCGTTGCATCCCGCATACTTAGTACATTCCAAGTACTAGCACATACTCTATGCCTACATGATATTACCATATAGGGACCGGAGCACCTTTCGATCATCTCCTTCTTGTGGCTAGTTCAGTACTTTGAAGAAAGCTTTGCTGAGTCCTCAATTCTAAGGATAATGGCTATATTACTCATACTATGTTGGGACTTCTCTTCTTATGTTGAACAGTTATTATCGTGAAGGTGAGCCCGGGGAGTGTCTTGACCCCCGTTCCATTCTAAAGTAGAGGTATTATTGGATACTAAATTTGTGTATGCTTTTGAGTTTGACTCTCCTTATGTTTCTATGATTATCAAAGACTACCCTAAGTCTCGCTTTCCTTTTTGAATAATTGACTCTTGTTATTGTCTTATTTTACTTCCGCAATTAAAGATGTGTACATGATGTGCTAAGAAGCTTGTTTGGGTTGTCTTCGGATTTTTCATTTGTCATGTCACGTCTAAGCCCTAGACTTGGATCGCGACAGTCATAACCTTTCGGAAAAGCTATAACCTTTCGAAAATGTCATAACTCTTTGAAAAGTTCACAACTTTTCAGAAAAGTCACAACTACTTGAAAAAGTCGAAACCTTTCGAAAAAGTCACCTTGAAAAAAGTCACAATTCTTCAATGTGAAAAATTATTCACTTTTATAATATATTACTTTGATTTATAAGTTGGGGTATTATAGTAATTTCTCTAGAAAATTCACAACTCTTTGAAAAAGTCATAACACTTCAAAAAAGATATAACCCTTCGGAAAAGTAATCATCCTTCAAAAAAGGCACAACTCATTGAAAAAGTCACAACCATCTGAAAAAGTCACAATCCTTCAATGTGAAAAATTATCCGTTTTTAATATAATATAATATAATATAATATAATATAATATAATATAATATAATATAATATAATATAATATAATATAATAT
>JAOTQR010076717.1:0-33090 GCA_025774065.1 Solanum ossicruentum
GTAATCATGAGGTAAATAAATCTAAATGCTAATATATATATATATATATATAAAATAAAGATTGAAATCTTTATGGTTACTGCAAATACCAACTGAAAAAGTACCAAAAACATTAACATAGCTATTCAATATCAAAAAAAAATCTGAAAAAGTGCACAAACATTTAAAATAGTTATTCAAAATCAAGAAACATAGGCCAATACAGTTTTTCCTTAACAGTGTCGACATTTGTTTTTAGAAAATGATACTTAAAATTTAGACACTAAAATTAAGAAATATTGATCAGTCTATCAATGTTGGGCATAATGAAATGGTCCCTACTCTTGGGCGGATCGCCATTTTCACTAACATAGCCGTCGCAAGCCTTGTCAGCATCATATTTTCATAATAACGCGACATATCTCCTCTACAGTTACTCAGCATCAAATGGATGCTTTTATTATGATTTAATACTTAGTTTATAATGTTTTATTATGTGTTGATACTTGGTTTATAAAGACTTCTTATGATTTGATACTACATTTGCAAATATTTCTTATCAGTTGATACTTGATTTACAGTGATTTCATATGAGTTGATACTCGATTTACATGGCTTTCCTATAAATTGATACTTGGTCTACAAGGATAAACTATGGGTTGTCAGCATAGCACAATTTTTGATAATTGAACATTGGAAACAACAGAACGTCTAACCCTACGAAAAGTATCAACACCAGAGTAGTGATTTACTTTATCAAGGACTCATTCGGAAAAAATTTATGAAACTTAATTTACTTAATAAAAGGAATCAAACTTAATAAAAAGATTTTAGGAATATATATTTTAATTTGACATAAAGGAATCTGAAACTTTGAAACGCGATTCAATGAAACTTGATCAACAAGACAATTGATGTAAAGAATCAAATTTGATGGCCAACTTTGTTTCTCAATTTTTGCATACTGTCTGCTTACTTTTTCTTCCTTGAGAGAAACTCATAACACCACTTTTTCTATTAAGGTATTTGAAAAAAAAAGAGATAACTCCTTGTACTTTTCTAGGAATAACCCATACGTAACTGACCTACTTCTTCCATTGTATCGGCTGAAAATGAAGGGATGTTGTTATTATCAACAAAGGATTAAGTTAAACCAAGATTAAAATAAGGAGATGAATCCATAGAAACTTTTTTAGCTTGATACGAAAACTGGAGAAGAGAAAAGGTAAAAATGGTTTCTTGTTTGGAGAAAATCGCAAAAACGTGATTTAGGAGGGTCAAATTTAAAGGGGAATATCTCTTAGAACACAAAGAATTGGGTGGTCCATGACCTACCAAATTATATCTCTTGAATTAGCTTTCCAATGGACTTGGTTTCACCTCATTCCAAGTTCGGAGGAAGAATTTATGCCCATTTTCATAGAAAACATTCGTGCAGAAATGCAAATTCCAGTGAGTAATACAGTGACGCGGAGCAACATTATTTTGGTCCTTTTTTTTACTTCGTTTCAAGACTTTCAAGTCGGGCCTAAAGGTTTCCATACTTGCAAATACCTATTCGTAGCCTTATTTCACCCTCATATCATCCTAAACATTCCCTAATACTCACTTACATACTTAAACTAATTTTCCTCTCAAGATTCAAGTCCCAAAACCCTCATCTGGATCTAAGGATTTCCTTCAAGCTTCAAGCCTCCATTCTAAAAAGGAGACTAACGGTCTTTCTTTTTTCAAGGTAACATAAAAAAGGTAATAATTTGAGATTAAACTGTGTAAGGTAAGTAATTAATTGGGTGATTCACTTTGATTGGACTATTGGCAGAAAAAGGCATAAAAATGTTTAGAAAAATCTGTGTTGGTTAATATAAAAAAATAAAGGAAAAAAACTGAAAAAGTGGGATTGCTGTAAATAATTTAAATGGAAGGGAATATTAGAGATTTGGATAAATTATGTCGTGTATTTTTGTAATTTTTTCTTAATTCAAATATCTTTTTCAGAAAATTATTACCATATAAAGAAGGCAATGAATACCTTGCATCAATCAGTAATAGAGCATCTAATAAAAATAGGAGTAAGGACTTTTACAGATATAATATTAGTACATGCTATCTTTGAATATAATACATATACTAGCCTATCCAAAATTAGATGTAAATTAATAACTCCAAACGTTAGGAACTCATGCCAATCTCTGAGATCTAAAAACATCTTTGCATGAAAACCAATCAAAGGCAAGAACTCATACTATAATCTGCAAGGTGCAAAATCATAGTATGAGTACAAAACAAATAGTACTCAATAGGCATAAACGATTAAGCTCTACAGATTATGCAAGTATAAACAACATATACATAAGTTAGGTAAGACACAAGAAACTGCACAAGATATAAAATCATGATAGAACAACCAAGGAAATGAAAAAGAAGAATGCAGAAAGCGATTAAGCTCTATAGATTATGCAAGTATAAACAACATATAAATAAGTTAGGTAGGACACATAAATGTTTAAGCTGTACAGATTATGCAAGTATAAACAACATATAAATAAGTTAGGTAGGACACAAGAAACTGCACAAGATATAAAATCATGATAGAACAACCAAGGAAATGCAAAAAGAAGAATACACAAAGCGAAGAAATTGAGTCAAGAAGGATATCTAAAAGATCAAGTTCAACAACCTATGAGCGAGAAAAAAAATCCTACAATAGTTTTGTCACGTCTGGAAAGGGTACTCTAGGTGTGGCCGGCACTCAGAAACCATTGCTAGTTCCAAAGCGAACAACTTAGCTCAATTACTTATTCAATTAGTAAAAGACTTAATGAAACAAAAGAAAGTACTCAAGTGTGCATTCAAATCCTCATGCAAATTGTTTTTCAAGATATCTCTTATTAAAGTAACTTAATATTTCAATTAAAATAGATAATACTAATTTTTCAAAATTGACTCTAAAAGTAGGACAAACTCCACTCTACTCTATCTGACTTAGTCTATGAAGCCTCCATCAACTCACAAAAGGTGCCAAGACATGTTCAATGCTACCTCAAGACAATATAAAGAAAATAGAAGGTTCCTCCAAAAGCAAGGAGGTCTCACCTAAAAGTGCAAGAAAGGGAAGGGGGGAAGAGCAGGTGAATTGATTTTTTTTCCTTTTTCTATTTAACTTAAGTCCTTATTTAGATAGTCAATTAGTATACGAGATAGTCGACTAAAGCAATTATATAATTGAGCAGAAAATTAAAGTGGGTAAAAGGAAAATTCAACACGAATATTTTTATACTACTTCAGATTCAATGTGAATCGTAGGTCCAATCCCCTTGGATTGCAAGGGATATCTCTTAAATCCTTTAATAGAATGATGGTTACAAGAATTTGAACTTAAAACTAAACTTAGATTTTTCCTCTCTTTTTTATTTGATTTTCTTTTTCTTTTGATACAGACCCTTCTTTCAATTCTTTTCTTCTTTTTTTCTCTCTTTTTTTCTTTTACAATAATAGCTTTAAAGATTATAATGACTATTTAAAGATGAAGAGTATTGAAGAAAGACTTGAAATGCAGTAGACTTGTATAATCTTGAGATATCTTGGATGCCTCTTTTTATGTAGAAGAATTGGCATCCCAAGGGAGTTGATCCTTGGATCGAGGCTAGAATGGATCCTCTTTCCAAGAACAAGTGTAAGGGGTTTAGGTAGGCCGTGAGATCAGATTGTCTTCGTTGTTTAGCTCCTGATCAAGATCTTCTTTTGATCTGATTATCTCTAGCTTGGATCTTTTTTTAGCAGTGATCTTCAATCAAATCTTGGATTGATTTACTGGATCTTCATCACATAATCTTCTTCCTTTTGTGTTGAAATTGATTCTTCTAAAGATGTTCATTTCCTATTATGACTGTAATCTTTCTTTATTTCCTTTTGCACTTGAGATTTCCCTATAGTCAGTCAAAATCATTTTGGCACCAACATGTGTTCCTTTCTTCTTGCTGCTTAATTTATTACTCTTCCAAATCAGGCATGTGATTGGTTTATTAGTTGCTTGTGTCACGACCCTAGTCTAGGCCTAGATGTGACACGATGAATGGGACCCCAAACAAGCCCCTTAGTATATCATTTGTACATCTTTGGTCTCGGAAGTAATTAAACAACAATAAGATATTAGAAATAAGGATAAAGGGACTAAGGGAAGTCTTTAATAGCATAACTCATAAAAGAGTCACGGATCAAGAACAATTACATCATTACTCCCAATAACACCTTTAAATAGAGACTTGAGCGGGGGTCAAGACACTTTCTAGGCTTACCCTCATAGTATAAGGAGTTCGACATTAAGAAATGACAAAGGCAAGAATAGCCTAGCTAACATCCCCGAACTTTGAGGACTCACCATTAGCTTATCTTCAAGATGACGAACTAGCAACAGGGAGGATGATTGTGAGGTGCTCCGGTTCTTACATAGTAACATCATGTAGGCATAGAGTATGCGTTAGTATGTTTGAATGTACTAAGTATGTAGGATGCAATGCAACAAGAGATAGTCAATATAATCAAAATGCATATACTTAAGCAAGAGATAGTATATTAGCAACATGGCATGCATGAGCAATGCTTGAAGTAAAACATGGTTATATAGAGAATAATACATGTGTAGGAAGAGACCATCATCATAGACCAAGCATCTAATAATTGGAATCCAAGGCATGTTACTGCCTTGGAAGGTAATTGAGGTATATACCCCTCGGTTGGTGGATGTGCATGTCACCCCCATCAAAGTGGTCAAGTTATATGCCCCTCAACATGGTAGATGGGCATGTCACCATCCATCAAAGTGGTCAAGGTATATACTCCTCAATATGGTAGATGGACATAGAACCCTCCATCATAGTGGTTAAGGTATATACCCCTTAACTGATAGATGGACATTGCACCCTCCATCATAGTGGTTGAGGCATAGCACCCCCTCAACAAAGTGTGGTCAACTTGCAACACTATAGATATATTTCATGAAATCAACACATATATTCATATTACTTTCATCATCATAAAGTCATTTGACTCATAGGCCATGCAATAGATCATCAATAGCTCAAGAACCCTAAATCAGACATTTTATCAAACACTTGGCAAGTATGTAATACTAGTTCAAAATCATGCAATTCAAGAGTGAAATCAAGTGAGAAAACTTAATGTAAATCAATCCACCAACATTTGGTAACACCCTCATGCAAGATACATTAAAATCCCTCATCAAATCTCACTATTGAACATAGATTCATAGCTCAAAATATGCTTAAACATTTCACGTTTCATAAAATCCCAACATAGTTTAAAATCAAATTTAGAGTAAGAACCCATAGACAAATCAACTTGAAAACAAACAATCTACATAAAGAGGAAGGTTGGAAACCATGGGTGAAAGAACCCAGTAGTTGAAACCCATATACCTCAAATTTGGAGATCTCTTTGATGAATATTTGAATGAGAACTTGAAGTTTGAATGAATTTCTTAAGATCCGGAATGAGTTTGGGATACTTGAATTTGAATGCAATACTTGGCGAAGTGTTAGAGAGGGTTTTGGAGAATGTCTTCAATGATATGAGGTTGAAAAATGACTAAATATAGGTGTTTTTACGCATAGGAAGGCTTAGGTCTGTGCCCTAGCCGCGCCGCGCCAGGGCGCAGATCGATTCTATTTTTTCGTAATTTTTCAAAAATAAATTTTTGGTACGGTTGCTCTAAAATAGGGGTTAGACGCATTTCTCACTCAATTTTACCTCCTGATCATGAATATGAAGTTGAATTTTTGATATCACGCACGATTTTTAGATATATGAAAATTACAATTATGAGCATTTTCGAGGCACATTTTCAGGCACTATTTAGGACGTTTCAGTATCTCCCCCTTTGGAACATTCATCCCCGAATGTAAAAGAATGTATATGAGAGAAATAACCAAGATGAGTTCATCCAACACATGAATGCAACAATGCACTTAAACATTATTTCAAAATCTCAACATAAGTGTCACAATCATCATGAATTTGTCAACATAAACATGAATGCATACAATGACATAAGAGCTGAAACATAAGACTTGAAATCACATAGGGTACTTGAATTAGTACCTTAGGCTTGAGTAGAATGGAAGAGATAAGGGTATCACTTTTGCATGTCCGCCTCGACTTCCCATGTGAAACTTTCAACTTGTTGGTTTCTCCAAAGAACATCGATGGAAGCAACGCCCTTGTTCCTCAACCTCTTCACTTGTCTATCCAAAATTTATACCGGAACCTCTTCATAATTCAAATTGTCTTCAACAACACCCATAACATCAAGAGGCACAATGGTATTTGGGTCACCCATACACTTCCTCAACATAGACACATGAAAGACCGGATGAACCATATTCATATCATTGGGCAACTCCAACTCATAAGCCACATTACCTATCCTCCTCAATAGTCTATATGGACCAAAAACATCTCGTACTCTTTTACCCGTCTTACCAAAATGAACCACACCCTTCATGGGTGAGACCTTCAAATAGACCCAATCACCAATCTCAAGTTCAAGATCCTTTCTCCTCACATCGATATAGGACTTTTGTCAACTTTGCAATATTTTCAACCTTTCCCTTATCATCCTCACCTTCTGCATGGCCTCCGTAACCAGATCCAGACCCAACAAAGCCATCTCTCCCACTTCAAACCACCCAACCGGTGATCTACAATGTCTACTATAGAGAGCCTCAAAAGGAGCCATACTAATGCTAGAATGATAGCTATTGTTGTAAGCATACTCAATGAATGGATGATGATCATCCCAACTACCCTTAAACTCCAAAACACAAGCCCTAACCATATCCTCAAGAGTTTGGATAGTTCTTTCGGCTGGGCCATCCGTTTGGGGGTGAAAGCCGTACTAAGCTTTACCTTGATACCAAGATATCTTTGGAAAGACCTCTAAAAGTGAGAAGTGAATTGACCACCACAACGCGATATGATAGACTATGGAACCCCATGTAATTTAACCAATTCTAGAATGTACAACTAAACATAATCTTCGCAAGATAAGTAGTCTTAACCATTAGGAAGTGAGCGACTTTGTCATTCTAACAACCACAACCTAAATAGAGTCAAAATGCTTTCTAGTCTTGGGCAACCCAACAATAAAATCTATATTAATTTCCTCTCACTTCCAAGTAGGAATCTTTATATATCTTAGGCTAGGCCACCCAACCTTTGATGTTCGGCTTTGACTTGTTGACAATTGTGGCATCCGGATACAAACTTAGCAATGTCTCTCTTTATACCACTCCACCAAAATACTTCCCTCAAATCTCTATATCTTTGTAGCACCAGGGTGAATAGAGTAGGAAGAAATATGAGCCTCATCAAGAATTTTCTTATTCAAGTCATCCACACTAGGAACACACAACCTACCTTGGTACCTAAGGGCACCATCTCCCCCTTGGGAGAAAACCTCCACCTTACCATCTCTCACCAAAGCCTTCAACTCTAGCAAGGTAGGGTCAAGATCTTGCCTTGCCTTCACTTCATTAATCAATGAAGATTTGGAACCATCGACCAACACTACACCACCATTGTCAACCTCCTCCAATCTAACTCCCAATCTAGCAAATCAATGAACCTCTTTAGCCACCTATTTGCCCTCATCATCAACATATGCAAAGCTACCAATAGACACCTTACTCAAAGCATTGACCGCAATATTAGCCTTACTGCGGTGATAATGCACACTCATATCACAATCCTTAAGAAACTCTAACCACCTTTATTGTCTCAAGTTAAGATCTTTTTGAATGAACACAATATTGGAGACTCTTATGATCGGTGAACACATCAACATGAACCCCATAGAAGTAATGAACCCAAGTTTTCAAAGCAAATGCTAGCGGCCAACTGAGGATCATGGGTAGGATAATTCTTTTCATGCACCTTAAGTTGTCTAGAGGCATAAGCTACCACATTACCATTTTGCATCAAAATACAACCCAAACTGATCTGTGAGGCATCACAATACACAATAAACCCTTCCAACCCTTCTTGTAGAGACAAGATAGGAGCGGAGACAAGCTTGTCTTTCAAGGTTTAGAAAATCTTTTCATACTCATTGGTCCACACAAACTTTGCCTTTTTTTGGGTCAACTTAGTCATAGGAGAAGCAACAGAAGAGAACATATTCACAAACCTCTGGTAGTAACATGCTAAGTGCAAGAAGCTTCTAATGTTTGATGGAATCAATGGTCTAGGCTAATTTCTAATTACCTCCGCCGTCTTAGGATCCACGTTTATACACCACCCTACACCACATGACCTAGAAAGGCAACATATTTCAACCAAAACTCATATTTTTCATATTTGACATACAACTTCTCCTCCCTTAAGATTTGTAACACCATCCTCAAGTGATCCATATGCTCCTCCACACTATGGGAATAAATCAAGATATTATCAGTGAATACCACCACAAACAAATCAAGGTAGGGTTTGAAGACCCTATTTATAAGATCCATAAAGATAGTCAGTGCATTGGTCAACCCAAAAGACATAACCGTGAATTCATAGTGCCCATACTTAGTCCGGAAGGTCAGATTGGGAATGTCGCACTCCCTCACCTTTACTTGGTGATACCCGGATCGAAGATCAATCTTAGAGAAGTGACTGGACCCTTCAAGTTGGTCAAAAAGGTCATCCATCCTTGGTAGAGGGTAATTATTCTTGATGGTGACCCTATTAAGTTATCGATAATCAATGCACATTCTAAGAGAACCATCCTTCTTCTTCAAAAACAACATCAGTGCATACCAAGACAATTGGCTAGGCCTAATAAAACCCTCCTCCAACAAGTCCCTCAATTGCTCTTTCAACTCCTTTAACTCCATCGGGGACATACAGTAAGGGGGAATAGAAAAGGGTTAAGTATCGGGAAGGAGATGTATGTCAAAATCTATTTCCCTTTCGGGAGGAACACCAGGAAGCTCATTAGGAAAGACATCAAGGAACTTATTTACCATCGGAACTAACTCTATAGGAAGGACTTTGTACTCAACATCCTAACCCTCACAAGATGATCGAGACACCCCTTAGAAATCAACTTTTGGGCTTTAATGGAAGAAATAAACCTACCCTTGACCACCACATCATGACTCTCCCACTCAAGGACGGGTTCATTAGGGAATTGGAATTTGACCTATGGGTTCTACAATCAATAGGGGCATAATATGCATGCAACCAATTCATCCCAAGAATGACATCAAAATCCACCATATCCAACTCAACAAAATCACAAGGAAAATTTTTATGCAAAATGAAAATGGGACAATTTTTATAGACCCTACTAGCAACAATGGATGCACCAACAAGAGTAGACACCTCATATGGCTTACACAACAATTCGAGTTTAACATGAAACTTTTTGGCAACAAAGGAGTAACAAAAGAAAGAGTGGCACCCAGATCTATCAATGCATACACATCAAAATCAAAGACTTTTAACATAACAGTGACAATATTGGGCACCTCATCTACCCCTTGCCTCCTTTGAAGAGCATAGAACCGATTGTGCCTTGGGGCACTATCTTGTTGGCTTTCTCTTCCCAAAGGAACCGCATTTGCACCCCGACCTTGTGGACGACGATATCTACCCTTGTGTTGATTATGAGGACAATCCATCACCTTATAACCTACTTCACCACAACCATAGCAAGCATTAGTATCCTTCAAACATGGGCCATTATGGCCTCTACCACATTTGGGCACATAATATTAGACACCACACCACCACCTCCTTGGGGCTTTGGCCTGTCATTAGCAAACTTTCTGTTAGGAGTATTTGAAGACCCTTGGCCTTGATGAAACCGGCCGCCATTGGGACTTTGGAACCATCCTTCAAAACGGGCCCTCTTGGCCTCAGCACTTCTTCTTTTCTCAACTTTTTCCCCTCCAATTGTTCGGAATAAGTCATGAGGTAGGACAAGTCTATATCACTAATCAACATGGTAGCACGACACTCCTCATTCACCAAATCGGATACACCCATCACAAACTTGTTCATGCTATACTTTCGATCGGCCACCAATTGTGAATCATATTTAGAGAGTTGGTTGAACTTGAGGGCCTACTACCTCACACTCATGGACCCTTTCTTCAAATTCATGAACTCCATCATTTTGGCCTCCCTTAGCTCAAAAGGGAAGAACTAGTTGAGAAATGCTGCCTTAAAAATATAGTTGTTCCTCTTCTCCTCCTTCCATCGAGTAAACCATATTTGGGCCACCCCCTTGAGTTGGCAAGCCACCAACTCCGCCTTCTCCTCTGATCTAACACACATGATAGATAAAACTCTATATACCTCATCAATAATTTCTTGAGGGTCCTCATCAACTTTAGACCCATGGAACTCCGGTGGGTTCATCCTCATGAAATCCCTTATCCTAGATACCAGGGTAGGAGCATGAGGGGCTTGGGCCCCTTGGTTGATTTGATTAGTCATGGCATGCGTTAGCATGGTGATAGCATCTCGAAACTCTTCATGAGTCGATTGTCCTTCGGGTGTACGAGCACTTCTTTTTCTTGGGATAGGCATGATTTAACATAGCAAAGAACATTTGTTAAGGGAAAGCCTTACGTTAACTCTATAGCACGACATGGATCAAGAAGATGGGAAACATTTTCTAAAATGCCTCACAGCCTCTTACTCATAGTTGTGGTGCACTTCACAACCACGAATAAGACTCTAATCGACACAGTATGTTGGATGCTAAGGACCATTAACAATCTAATGCTCTGATACCAAGTTTATCACGACCCAAGACTAGGGAATAGACGTGTCAAGGCAAATGGGAACCCAAATGGACCCCAAACAAGCCTCTTAGCATATCATTTACCCATCCTTGGTCACGGAAGAAATTAAACAACAACAAGATAGTAGAAATAAGGATAAAGGTTTAATAGAAAAACTCATAAAAGAGTAACATATCAAGAACAATTACATCATTAGTTCCAACAATATCTCAAACATAAACTTAAGCGGGGGTCAAGACACTTTTCGGGCTCACCCTCATAAGAGTTTGACATCAAGAAATGACAAAGGCAAGAATAGCCTAGCTAATGTTCCCGAACTTTAAGGACTCACCAATAGATTATCTTCAAGATGACCAACTAGCAATAGGGATGATGATCGTGAGAAGCTCCAGTTCCTACATGGTACCATCATGTAGGCATAGAGTGTGTGTTGGTACATTTGAATGTACTAAGTATGTAGGATGTAATACAACAAGAGATAGGAAGTATAATCAAAATGGATATACCTAAGCAAGAGATAGTACCTTAGCAACATGGAATGCATGATCAATGCTTGAAGTAAAATGTGCTTATATAGAACATAATACATGTGTAAGAAGAGACCATCAACATAGACCAAACATCGAATACTTGTAATCCAAGGCATATCACACCCCCATCAAAGTGGTCAAGGTATATACCCCTCAACATGATAGATGGGCATGTCACCACCCATCAAAGTGGTCAAGGTATATACCCCTCAACATGGTAGATGAACATAACACCCTTCATCATAGTGGTTGAGGCATAACACCCCCTCAACAAGGTGTGTAAACTTGCAATACTATAGATGCTTTTCATGAAATCAATACATATATACACATTACTTTCATCATCATAAAGTCACTTGACTCATAGTTCGTACAATAGATCATCAATAACTCAAGAACCCTAAACCGGATATGTTATCAAACACTTGGCGGGTGTGTAATACTAGTTCAAAATCATGCAATACAAAAATGAATATTATGTGAGAAAACTTAATAAATCACCCCACCAACACTTGGTAACACCCTTATGTAAGGTACATCAAAATCACTCATCAAATCTTATTATAGAATATAGATTCATAGCTCAAAATATGCTTAAACAGTCCATATTTCATGAAACCCCAACATAGTTTATAATAAAATTCAGAGTAAGAAGTACCCATAGATAAATCAACTTGAAAACATGTAATTTATATAAAAAGAAAGGTTGGACATCATGGGTGAAAGGACCAAATAGTTGAAATCCACATACCTCAAATTTGGAGATTTCTTTGAAGAAGATTTGAATGAGAACTCGAAGTTTGAATGAATTCCTTAAGATCCGCAATGAGTTTGGGACACTTGAATTTAGATGAAATATTTGGCTAAGTGTTAGAGAGGGCTTTGGGGAATGTCTTGAATGATATGAGGTCAAAAAATGACTAAGTATAGGTGTTTTTAAACATAGGAAGGCATAGTCCAAGGCCTCAAAGTCTTGGACCGAAGGAAGAAAAAAAATATAGGTCGACACCCTGGCCGCGTAACACCAGGGGCACGGATCAATTCTGTTTTTTGTATTCTTGGAAAATAAATTTTCATACGGTTGCTCTAAAATCGGGGTTAGTCCCATGTTCCACTTAATTGTGTCCCCCCTATCATGAATATGAAGTAGGATTTTTGATATTATGCACGAATTTTGTGATACATGGAAATTACAATTATGGGAATTTTCGAGGCACATTTTCGAGCACTTTTTGGGGCGTTTCAGCTTGGTAGATTTTGATCCTTTTCTGCTTCCTTGATTGATATTCAATAATAATGAGATTGACATTTCTAATCTTCTTATTATATGATTGGTTCTTTTTCCAAGGATCAGAATTTTAAGGAAGACAAGAGCAGAATATTCTCAGATCTTTCCAATCTTGCAGATGTTTGCACCGGTAAAGTCTTCTTTTAATTGATTGTCTCCAATCCAAAGATGCTTGATTGAGTTTCCAGCTTATTTTCTTTTCTCACTTGATATTTGATTAATTCTTTCCAGTCCAAATATGCTTGATTTCTTTTCCAGATTTGTTTTCCTTTCTTGCTTAGTGTTAGATTGATTCTTTCCAATAATTATGCTCTTGGTGCCTCAAGCTAGATTTCCTGGATACATGCTTCCAATTCATATCTTTGCTGGATTGTTTCCTTTTTTGATGTTTTCCTGCAATTTTTCATCAGTCAAAATATATTAGCACTAACAATCTCCCCCTTTTTGAGGATGACAATACTAATACTAATGTAGTCAACTTCCCTGAGTGTATAATCGTATATTCGACTTCCTTTATTTTCTCCACAGGGTAGTCATAGTCGACTAACTACTTTACTAGTACTTAGTCTTCCTTCTCTCCCCCTTTGTCATTAGCAAAAAGGAAACAACAGGAAATAATAGGCAACAAAAGCTAGACAATATTACATACCACCATAGAAGAAATAGTCCTTAACAAAATATAGAATCAATTCAAGTAAGAAAAAAATTCAACACATCACAAGGAACAATGAGCCAAAAAAAAGTTGACACAAATGAAAAGATACACAATACAGTCAAAAAAAAAAAATGTATGTACTTAATATGGTGAAAAGATATTAATCAGAAAGTCAAAAAGATTTAGGGATAATAATTAAATATTTTCTGAGAAAACAAAATCTCTCTTCAAGCAAAGGTTTTGTAAAATATTCGCCAATTGATTTTTAGTGTTCACAAAAATAATTTCAAATGTTGCCATTCAAAACATGATCTCTAAAAAATTGATGTTTAATATCAATATGGTTAGCTCTAAAATGATGCACAGGATTTTAGTAAGACAAATAGCATTAGAATTATCACATAAAATTTGAGCAGGTTCAGTATTGATATCAAAATCGCTCAAATGTTGAATCATCTAAAGAACCTGAGTACAACATAATCCAATAGTCACATATTTAGCCCCAGTGCTAGAGATGGATACACAATTTTATTTCTTGCTATTCCAGGAGATTAAGGAGTCTCCAAGAAATTAACAAGAACTACTGGTATTTTTTTATCGACTTTTTCACCTGCATAATCAACATCTGAAAATCCACGAAGATGAAAAGTAGATAATTTTCATACTAGAGGCAAAAGAGATAGTTCCCACTAAATAACAGATAATTCTTTTACCAGCAATTAAATGGGATTCTCTGTAAGAAGTTTGAAATATGACATATTTACAAACACTGAACATGATATCAGGTCTAGTAGCAGTGAGATAGAGTAACGAACCAATCATACCTCTATACCTGGATTCATCAATGCTCTTACTGTTTGGGTCCAAATCCAAGTTGCAAGATGGACTCATAGGAGTGTTGATGGACTTTGCATTTTACATTCCAAATTTTTGGAGTAACTCTTTAGCATACTTACTTTGGCAGATGAGGATGCCATGATTAGATTGAAAAATTTGTAATCCCAAAAGTAATGTTAACTCACTCATCAAGCTCATTTCAAACTCACTTTTATGAGATTAACAAATTTCTTGCACAGATCATCATTAGTACTTCAAAAAATAATATCATCAACATATGTTTGTATAATAATATTGCTAGAAGAGGATATTTTTAATAAAGAGAGTGGGGTCAATACTCCCCCTAGAAAAATCGTGATTTAGCAAAAAATTTACTTAGTCGATCATACCAAGCTCTGGGAGCTTGCTTGAGTCCGTACAAAGCTTTAGAAATTTAAAAACATGATAAAGGAATTCTAGGTTTTCAAAACTTGGAGGTTGTTTTACAAAAAACTTCTTCTTCAATAAATCCATTTAAGAAGGCACTTGGAATGTCTATTTGAAAGAGTTTAAAACCTTTAAAAGCAACATAAGCAATAAGAATGTCAATAGACTCTAACCTTGCTACAGGAGCAATGGTTTCATCATAGTCGACTCCTTCTTGTTAGAGTAATCTTGAGCTACGAGTCTTGCTTTATTTTTAGTTACTTCTCTAGCCTTGTTTATCTTATTTCTAAACACCAATTTTGTGTCAAAGATAGTAGAATTTTCAGGTTTACGAACCAAGGTCTAGACCTGATTCTTTTCAAATTCATTCAACTCTTCATTGCATTCTCCCAGTCATTGTCTTTCAGAGCTTCTTCCACCTTCTTTGGTTCAAGTTGGGATAAAAGAGAAATGTTGGCATTTCTTTTGCCGGATTCCCTTGTTCTTATCCCATTATTGATGTCACCAATGATAAATTCTCTAGGGTAGTCAGGCTCACTTCTTCGTTCATTAGGAACAGATTATACTACAGGTTGACTTTCATCAACAGTAGTCGACTGATTTTTGTCTGCAACTACTTTTGAAGATATTAAGTTACTATTAGTAGTATCTTCATCATCAGAGCTTCTTCTTTTCTCAAGAATAAGGTTAGATTCATCAAAAACTACATGAATGGATTCTTCTATAGTAGAAGTACGCTTGTTAAAAACTCGATATGCTGAACTAGTATTAGAATAGATAAGAAAGATACCTTCAATGCTATGAGGATTGAGCTTGCCTAAATTATCCTTATCATTGTTGTGAACAAAACATTTGCAACCAAATGCATGAAAGTAGCTGATATTTGATTTCTTCTCATTCCACAGTTCATATGGAGTCCTCTTAAGAATGGACCTAATTAGACATCTGTTAAGGATATGACAGGTCGTACTTACCATTTTTGTCCAGAAATGGTGAGGAAGAGAGTGTTCACAAATTATGGTCCTATCCATATCTTGAAGAGCTCTATTTTTCCTCTTAATGGCTCCATTTTGTTGAGGAGAGTGAGGAGTAGAGAAGTTATATGAGTACCCTTCTTCATTGCAGCAGTTTTCAAAGGCTCTCCTTTCAAATTCTTCTCCATGAGCACTTTCGATGGTTGTAATATGGTAACCTTTTTCTCTCTATACGTTCTCACAAAAGAACTCAAAATTTTTAAAGTATTATCTTTGTTAGCTAAAAAAATAACCCAAGTAAAATAGGAGTAGTCATCAACAATAACAAAGACATACCTTTTTCCACAAATACTTGCAGTTCTAGTTGGACAAAAAAGATCCATGTGAAGAAGCTGAAGAGGTTTTGTAATAGAGACAATATCTTTAGATTGGAAAGATTTCCTTATATGCTTACCTTTTTAATAAGCATCACAGATGTGATCCTTTGTGTAGTCTAGCTTTGGTAGTCTAATTACCAATTCCACCCTTACAAGTTTTTCAATTATCATGGTCTAATTTTCTATGCCAGTTCTTTGGATCTTCGGAAATAGATGCCAGACAGATGTGATTTGTGGATTTTCTCACTCAATCAAGGATGTAAATATTCTTGTCCCTGCCTCCAAGAAGTATTGCTTTTCATGGTACATCCTCAATAATACATCTAGTTTTCTTGAATCTTACTTCTATAGTCGAATCACATAGTTGACTGATTCTTAGCAGCTTGTACCTTAGAGCCTTCACAAGATAAACATTAGCAATATCACAAGATTTATTTAAAGAGATGGTACCAATACTAGTGATAGTTCTAGTCGAGTTATCTCCAGATTGAATTTTTCCACAATTAAAATCAGTCGCAAATCTAAACAGACTTTTATTGCCTGTCATGTGATTTGGACATCCGCAATCAAGATACCATTTGCCTTTTGATTTTGATTGGTGTTACTGCAACTCAAAATTTTTATAAGATTTTAGATACCCAATTTGATTTGGGTCCTTGTTTGGTAGAAGAATTTTTGACTCTCCACACCATGTTGCTTGGTTTGGAAAGATGAAACCTACATCTAAAGTAAGAGTCACCATGTTTACTACAATAATACCATAAGCCTTTATTCATTTCAGTAGATCCAGACAGACTTTAACGATCATTTTGAGAGCAGGTCAACTTGTTTGAATAGGTTGACTTGACTTCGTTATTACGACTAGGAAATTTTCGAGCATTTTTTCAAAAGATTTTTTAATTCAAAGTTTTCTTCATCTAAAAGATCTCTCTCAACTGCATAAACTTTGAGTTTGATTTCCAAGGCTCTTTTTTATCTTGAATATTTTTAAGATTTTCAAAGATCTTTTTCGGTTTCTGATGGTCTGATCCAGTAAAGCTCTTAATTCATTGTAATTTCTACAAAAATTAACTTTTACGTGGATGGATTCTTTGATGGCCATGAAGCACACATTTCCAGAGTCATTTTAATCATATTCAGATGTATCTTCATCACTCCAACTGCTGAGTGCTTTGTTTCTTCCATTTCTTTGAGGATATCTTCTTTGGGCTTCTGGACACTCACTTGCAATATGTCCAAATCTGCCGCAATCATAACACCTTCCATCATTTCTATTGTAAGTAGTATTCTGTTTATTTCTAAAGTTGTTTGGCTCACCACTTCTTTGATTTCTATTACGTCAAAATATTTCCATGACAGATCTTATGATTAGTGCGATTTCATCCTCATTGAATTCATCTTCATCTTCTTGAATTTCATCAGTTGCTTTAAATGCAACTAATTTCTTTTTGTTATCTTCTTTTCCCTTCTTGTTTTTTCTCAAAAGCAATAAGATCTCCTTGAACTTCATCATAGGTTAGATTCTTCATATCCATGCTTTCGAGAGCATCGAAATTTGCATGTCATTGAGGAGGTAGACTTCTTAGGACTCTTCTTATGTGCTCTATGGGAGTATATTCCTTTCCTGCAGCCTTGAGTTCTCCAATGATTTTGCTTATTCGTGCAAAACATACTCTCAACAGATTCTCCTTCTTTCATTTAAAATAGTTCATATTCATAGATAAAGAGACTGACAATGGTTTCTTTTACTTTGCCAGTTCCTTTATAATAACCTCCAGTTTGTCCCACATCTCTTTAGCAGTTTCGCAGCTGGAGACTTTCTCATATTTTTCACCATTGATTGCATTATAGAGAACACTTTTAACCTTTGAATTTATCTGGATAATCTTCATTTATTCATCAACATAGTTTTCCAGGCTACGAACAGTAGAAGCCTGGCTTCCTTCAGAACCTGATGAATTACCATTAGCAAGTTTAGTTGTAGGGATTGAAATGTCACCAAGCTTGATGACCCTCCAGACTTTAACATCATAGGACTTAATGGATGTCTCTTATTATGATTTTCTAGTGGAAAAAGTGCTTTCCATTGAAATAAGGAAGTCTAGTTTGAGAAGTTCCCTCTTTTAAAATACTGCACCAATGGTTTGATTCTGATTTGCCATAATTTTTTTCTCACCTGTGCTTTTATAGAAAAATATAGTAAGACCAGACTCTGATACCAATTGAAACTGCAAAAAAAGAAGGGGTGAAATGAATTTTTTTCCTTTTTCTGTTTAACTTAAGCATGTATTCAGATAGTCAACTAGTATATGAAATAGTCAACTAAAGTGATTATGTAAGTAAGCAAAAATTAAAGTGTGTAAAAGGAAAATTCAACACCAAATATTTTTATACTGGTTCAGATTCAATGTGAATCCTAGGTCAAGTCCCTTTGGGTTGCAAGGGATATCTCTTTAAGCCTTTAACGGAATGATGGTTACAAGAATTTGAACTTAAAATTAAACTCAGATGTTTCCTCTCTTTTTTTATTTTCTTTTTCTTTTGATTCAGACCGCTCTTTCAATTTTTTTCTTCTTTTCTCTCTCTTTTTCTTTCATATTAAAAGCTCTTAAGATTACAATGATTTTCTAAAGATGAAGAGCATTGAAGAAAGGCTTGAAATGCAGTAGGCTTATATAATCTTGAGATATCCTTGATGCCTGCTTTTATGTAGAAGAGATGGCATCTCAAGGGAGTTGATCCTTGGATCAAGGCTACAATAGATCCTCTTTCAAAGAATACGGGCAAGACATTTAGGTAGGCAGTGAGATCAGATTGTCTTCCTTATTTAGCTCCTGATCCGGATCTTCATTTGATCTGATTATGTCTAATTTTGGATCTTTTCTTAGCAGTGATCTTCTAGTCAAATCTTGGATTGATTTACTAGATCTTCATCACGTAATCTTCCTCCTTTTGGGCAGAGATTGATCCACCTGAAGATGCTCACTTCCTACTGTGACTAGAATCTTCCCTTATTTCCTTTTGCACTTGAAATATTCCTATAATTAGTCAAAATAATTTTGGCACCAACATGTGTTCCTTTCTTCTTGTTGCTTGATTTATCGCTCTTCCAAATCAGGAGTGTAATTGGTTTTTTAGTTGCTTGATAGATTTTGATCTTTTTTCGCTTCTTTGATTGATCCCCAATCATAGTGAAATTGATATCTAATCTTCTTGTTATCTAATTGATTCTTTTTCCAAGGATAAGGCTTTAAGGAACACAATAGCAGAATCTTCTTAGATCTTTCCATTCTTGCAGATGCTTGCAGCAGTAAAATCTTTTCTCAGTTGATTCTCTCCAATCCAAAGATGCTTGATTGACTTTCCAAATTATTTTCCTTTCTCACTTTATATTTAATTAATTCTTTCCAGTCCTTTCTTTTCCAGAATTATTTTCCTTTCTTGCTTATTGTTAGATTGATTCCTTCCAATAATTATGCTATTGGTGCCTCCAGCTGGATTTCCTTGATAGATACTTCTAAGTCATATCTTAGTTGGATAGTTTCCTTTTTTGATACTTTCCTGCAATTTGTCATCAGTCAAAATATATTAGCAGTAACATCACCATTGTCTAGGATTGAATAGATCTTCAACAAAGAGTATGCTGAGAATCTCTAAGACATCTATCTGCACATAAAATAATACAGCAAAGAGTGATGTCAGTATGTGAAATGTAGGGTATGCAATACGGCTGAATAGAACAAACTCAAAGAGAACTTAATGTAAAAATGAAGCACAACTCAATCTAATATGAGGGTAGGTGATATTCCTAAGTGTCCTTCTCGGACTAGGACTAAGAATTTTGAATATTTGTGGAGTTGTTTGGTTGGCTTATGCATCGGTTGTGTTATGGTTTTCATAAATAGGGTCTTGAAACCCTACCATGGTATGTTTGTGGTAGTCTCTGGTTATGAGGTAATGAATTATTTAGAGCCTGCGAATTATTTGGGAGTAGTGTTAGAAGTCTTGGATGATGAGGGGATTGGTTTGCTAAATGTGATGAGTGTGAATCGTAGGTAACAAAAAGGTGGTTAGAGCTCCTTAAGGATTATGGTATGAGTTTGCATTAGATTTCCCAGTAAGGCTAATGTTGTGGTTGGTTCTCTAAGTAGGGTTCCTATGGGTAGCCTAGCATATGTGGATAATGGTAGTAAAGAGATGCCTACTAGAGTCCATCCGTCGGCTAGATAGGGAGTTAGGTTGAAGGAAGTTGAGAATGGTAGTATAATGTTCTTGATGGTTCCAAAATCTTCTCGGTTTAAGAGGACTAGATTAGGCAAGGCCTTGATTTCTGCCTTATTAGAGTTGGAAGTTTCGGGTGAGAGAATTATAGAGTGGAGGTTGCCTCCCAACGGAGAGATAACAGTTGTGGTACCAAGTGGGTTAGGTGTATTTAAGATTGACTATTGAGTTGGGGATTTTGAGTCCTTACAGAGTGTAGAGAGAGGTTGGTAAGGTTGTATAAGTTGGGGATTGCCTATGGATAGGGGTTTGGGTAGTCCGATTCTTCATGCTTCCAGGTTGATGGGATGTGTTGGTGACTCTATTACTACAGAACTCTTTGAAGTTGTGGGTGAGGTGGAGGATACGTTGGGTTAGAAGAAGGTTCCAGTAGAGGTGTTGGACGGTTGAGTGGAGAAATTGATTAATTGATAATGACGTAGTGTTCGCCAGGGCCCTTTGAAAGAGTTATCTATTCGTATGTGTTTTTGGAGAGCCGGTGCAGACATGGAGAAGCGATATCCATATCTCTATCACTTTTTCACGTTTATGATGACATGTCAAGTCCTTTCTATGATTCCAAGTCCTATGTTTCAGCCCCTATGTCATTCATGTTTAAGTTGGCAAGTTTATGATGATTTTACACTTATGTTGAGGTTTTGAAAATGGTGTTTTAAAGTGTGTTATTGCATTCTTATTGGGGCTGAGCTCTTTATGATTACTCTTGTCTTGTACATTTCTTTGACATTCGGGGATGAATGTTCCCAAGGGGGAGATATTGTAACGACCCCAAAAGGTGCTCGAAAATGTGCTTCAGAAGTACCCAAGTCGTAATTTTCATATATTTAAAAATTCATTCGTTATTTTAAAAAATCTAACTTCTTATTGTTGTTCATGAGGTCAAATTGAGTGGTTTATGGGTCTAACCCGAATTTTAGAGCAACCGTATCAAAATTCAAAAATTACAAAGGACACTATTTAGGAGGATCAACTTTAAAGGGACATATCTCTTAGCACACAAAGAACTAGGTGGCGCATGACCTACCAAACTAAAGCACTTTGACTTAGCTTTCCAACGCACTTTGTTTCACCTCATTTTAAGTTCGGATGAAAAATTTATGCCCATTTTTGTAGAACTCATTCGTGCAAAAAATGCAGATTTCGATGCCTATCCGCGTTGCCTCCAAGACACGGACCAATGTTATTTTGGCCCTATTTTTTTTGGGCCCAAGGATTCTCATACCTGTTTCTATCTATACTTAGCCTTATTTCGCCCTTTTATCATCCTTAACATTCCCCAATATTCTCTTAAACACTTAGACTCATATTTCATCCTAAATTCAAGTCACAAGCTCAAGACCAATCTTAAGGATTTCATTCAAGCTTCAAATCTCCATTCCAGTCTTCTTCAAGGTCTCTCCAAAGTCAAGGTATGTGATGTTGAACCATTGGATCCTTTCACCCATAGTGCCTAAGCTTCCTTTTTACTAATATTACATGATTTAAAGTTGATTTTACATATGGGTCTTGTATATGGAGAAACTTACTGCACAGTGATTTTAGTTCTAGAAAACATGGTTGTTTTAGCATGTTTTGAGCTCTAAATCTTGGATCTGATGTTCGATTTGATGAGGGGTGTTAATATGAATGTCTTGGGATGTTGCAAGGTGTTGATTGATGGTTTTACTATAGATTTTCTTGCATGATTTCATATCTAAATTCCATGGTCTTTTTTCCCATTACACCCCCCAAGTGTTTGATGAAATGTCCGGCTAGGGTTACTTGAGGAATTGAAGGTCCAATAAATGTCTTATGAGTTAAATAGTGTTATGATGATTATATGGTGATCAAATGATGATGGAATTATGATGAAACAATGGTATGCATATGATATATAATGATGAGAGGAAGTGAAGGTACATGATAACCTTATGATGATGAGAATATGGTATTCATGAGTTGATTTCATGGAAGGTAGCAATCATGATGAAATTAACCAAAGTGAGGGGTTGGTACCTCATTAACCAAAGTGAGGGGTTGGTACCTCATTGAACCAAAGTAAGGGGTTGGTACCTCATTAACCCAAGTGAGGGGTTGGTACCTCATACCAATATATGATGGTCTATTCTCACACATATGATATGTCCTATGTAAGCATGAGTTACTTAAGCTTATTTTACTTATGTATTTAACATGCATGCCATTTTGCTATACTATGCCTGTTGTCTATTATATGCATTTTGATTATAAAATCTATCTATTTTTGCATTGCATTCGACAAACTTAATACATTCCAATGTATTAACGCATACTTTATTCCTACATGATATCATGATGTATGAACCGAAGCCCCTCTTGAGCATCTCCTCCCATGTTGCTAGTATGATTTCACTCAAGCTTGTTAGTGAGTCCTCAATTATCGAGATGTTGGTCTATGTTTCATATGTTATGTATTGATTCCTTCTTCCTTATTGCTATTTTGACTATAAGGATGAGCCTGGTTGTTTTGTCGTGGCCCCCGCTATGTATCTACATTTAGAGGTGTTGTTGGACACATTATGTATTATGTTTGAGTTTTGACTCATCTATGTTATTTAAGTGTTTAACTCTCTCGCTCCCCTTTAGTCCCATTTACTCTTGTTCATGTTTCTTAAGATGTTTTATATTGCTTCCGCGACCAAGGATGTATAATGATATGATATGAGGCTTGTTTAGGGTTCCTTTGGTTCCCCATTCGCCGATCACGTCTAGGAACTAGGCTTGGGTGGTGAAAAAGATGGTATTAGAGCACTAGGTTGATAGATCCTCGAAGTCCAACACACCGCGTTGATTAGAGTCTTATTCATAGTTGTGTTGTGCACCACAACTATGAGTAAGAGGTTATGAGATATTTTAGGAAATGTTTCCCTTCTTCATAATCTATGTCGTGCTTTAGAAGCGAGATAAGGTTTTCCCCTCTATGGAATGTTCTTTACTCTTGTGGTTGATCATACCGCTTCAAGGAGAAAAGTTAAGGAAGGAAAGTAGAAGGTTTTAATTTTAATGGATCCGAGTTTCATTATTTCTTCTCTATTCTTTCAGTAGATGGTGGGGTTTCCTGTGTGCCCAAGTGGTTGTGTGGACCTTTGGTGTCTACTCTCTTGGTTAGGTATATTGTTGCTAGAAGGTTTATAGATGTTAATCCGGATTTGCATTATATTAGGTCTTGCTTTATGGTTGATCACAGTTGGCATGGTGGATTTGGATGTCATTATAGGGATGAAATGGTTGCATGCATATTGCGTCTTCATGGATGGTAGAATCCATAGAGGTAGTCTCGATTCCCTAATGAACTCGTCTTTGAGTGGGAGGTTGTCAAAGAGGTAGCAAGGGAGGTAGGTCTTTTCTTGACTTAAAGTACAATTGGTCTCTAAGGGGTTATATTTGTGATCTTTATGAGAAATGGAGGTGTTGAACCTAAGTTGTTTTGTCTATAGAATTGTCGTTGGTGGTAGATGAGACTTTGAATGTCCTTTCTGATATTTTGAATTTTGGAGTAGTTTCCTTTGGTTTGACTAGTACATTGGTTATGCCTATAAGTCTCATAAGTAAAATCTCTAGTCCTTATCCTAATAGATTTATGGTGGTTTTAGTGATGATAATGTGGTTCGTTCCCTAATGAGGTAGTGCATGTGAATTATTTGAGGGTAATACTACAAATATAAGGAAGAAGGTTAGGTGCTAGTAGGATTCATGTGTATAAGGGTTGATCATTGATCCCTTCCAAACAAGGAGACCCAAAATTATTTTCAAGAAAACCTACATGAATTTTATTTATTTTAATTTGGAATTTGAATATTATGATTCGTAAGATTCTATTGATGCACAGAAGTGTTTATTTGATGATTTTAGTGTGATTTAAATCGTTTAAATGAGGATTTACTTTGGGTTTATGAAGTTATAAGTATGCATGTTCCCCTTTTAAGATTATTTATGCATGAGAGATTACACTATGGATTTAAATATGGAATTAATTCAGTTTGCACTTCAACTTCATATTATAAAGATTGATTTCTAGATGAAGTCTTAATTACCCATGTCATTTCCTCATTGTTCATAACATATGCATTCATGTACACAGATTATTTTGAAAACATTATGTTATGAGTAAGCCCAATTTCGTTTTATAGTATGATTTTGATAAAAAGGTAGGTCATAACAATATTATGATCACATATAATGTCTTTGATTTTGGCTCTTTAAGCATTTTTGGTGCTTGCACTATTTTGTATATGAATGAGCTATTCCTAAGCATAAGTATTATGACTATGAAATTATGATTTTGATATTTGAGCCTAAGTATGAATTACTATGAATGGTGTTTGGCTTTTAAACCCAATTGTGCATTGAAATGATTTGGAAAATAACTATTGCCTTTTTGAAAGTTTGTACATGCATATTACAAGTATTCTTGTGGGATGACGACTTAGCTTGTTGGCTTGGGGGTCTTGGGGTAGTTTGGGCTACTTGCATAGCATATTTCTAATGAGTGTAGAACTCGTAAGGTTGTAATATGATGGGTAAGGATGGTCAATCTATTTAGTCAACTATGATGGGTTAGTCACTTCTCCGAGATTGATCTTTGGTTCGGGTTTTGTCCCCAAGTGAGGATGAGGGAAGGTTATATTCCTAAGTATCCTTTTCAGACTAGTAGTGAGCATTTTGAATATTAGTGGACTTGTTTGGTTGGCTTATGCATCAGTTGTGTTTATGGGTTTCATGAATAGGGTCTTAAAATCCTACCTTAGTATGTTTGTGGTAATCTCTAGTGATGAGGTATTGAATTGTTTAGAGCTTGTGAATTATTTGGGGGTAGTGTTGCAAGTCTTGGATGATGAGGGGATTGGTTTGCTAAATGTGATGAGTGTGAATTGTGGGTAACAAGAAAGTGGTTAGAGCTCCTTAAGGATTATGGTATGAGTCGGCATTAGTTTTCCCGATAAGGCTAATGTTGTGGTTGATGCTCTAAGTAGGGTGCCTATGGGTAGCCTAGTACATGTGGACAATGGTGGTGAAGAGATGCCTAGTAGAGTCCATCGGTCGGCTAGATAGGGATTTAGGTTGAAGGAAGTTGAGAATGGTAGTATAGTGTTCTTGATAGTTCCAAAATCTTCTTGGGTTAAGAGGACTAGATTAGACAAGGCCATGATTTCTGCCTTCTTAGAGTTGGAAGTTTTGGGTGAGAGAATGATAGAGTGGAGGTTGCCTCCCAAGGGGGAGATGGCAGCTATAGTAACAAGTGGGTTAGGTGTATTTAAGATTGACTATTGAGTTGAGGATTGTGAGTCTTTATAGAGTGTAGAGGAAGGTTGGTAAAGTTGTATAAGTCGGGGATTGCCTATGGATAGCGATTTGGGTAGTCTGGTTCTTTATGTTTCCAAGTTGATGGGATATATTTGTGACTCTAGTGCTATAGAACTCTTTCAAGTTGTTTGTGAGGTGGAGGATAAGTTCTCTTAGAAGGAGATTCTGGTGGAGGTGTTGGATGGATGAGCGGAGAAATTGATTAATTTATAATGGTGTAGTATTCGCCAAGGCCCTTTGAAAGAGTTGTCTATTCGTATGTGTTTCTCAGAGAGCTAGTGCATACATGGAGATGCAATATCCATATCTCTTTCACTCTATTCAAGCTTAGGATGACATGTCAAGTTCTTTTTATAATTCCAAGTCCAATGTTTCAGCCCCTATATCATTCATGTGCATTTATGTTTAAGTTGGCAATTTTATGATGATTTTACACTTATGTTGAGGTTTTGAAAATGGTGTTTTAAAGTGTGTTGTTGCATTTATGTTGGGCTGAGCTTTTCATGACTACTCTTCTCTTGTAAATTTCTTTGACATTCGGGGACGAATGTTCCCAAGGGGGAGATATTGTAACGACCCCAAAAGTTCTCGAAAATTTGCCTCGAAAATATATGGAATCGTAACTTCTATATATCTAAAAGTCCATTAGCTATTTTGAAAATCCAACTTCATATTCTTGTTGAGGGGATCAAATTGAGTGGGAGATGGATCTAACCCGAATTTTAGAGCAATCGCATCAAAATCCAAAAATTGCAAAGAACGCTATTTAGGATGATCAACTTTGAAGAGGCATATCTCTAAGCATACAAGTAACTAGGTGGTCCAAAACTTACCAAATTAAAGCACTTTGAATTAGCTTTCCAACTCACTTCGTTTTACCTTATTCCGAGTTCAAACAAAGGATTTATGCCCATTTTTGTAGAACTCGTTTATGCTGAAAATGCAGATTCCGGTGGTTATCCGCGTTGCCTCCGTGAAGCGGACCAGTGATATTTTGGCCCTGTTTTTATTTTTATTTCAGTCCAAGACTTTTAAGTCTTAGGACGAAGGGTTCCTATACGTGTTTTTACCTATACTTAGCCTTATTTTACCCTCATATCATCCTTAACATTCCCCAATATTCTCTCAAACACTTAAACTCATATTTCCTCCTAAATTCAAGTCCCAAACTCAAGACCAATCCTAAGAATTTTATTCAAGCTTCAAGCTCCATTTTCAATCTTCTTCAAGGGCTCTTCAAAGTCAAGGTATGTGGTATTGAACCATTGGGTCCTTTCACCCATGGTTCCTAAGCTTCTTTTTTACTAATATTGGATGATTTAAAGTTGATTTTACATATGGGTCTTGTATATTGAGAAATTTACTGCACAGTAATTTTAGTTCATGAAAGTATGGTTGTTTTAGCATATTTTGAACTCTAAATCTTGGATCTAATGTTGGATTTGATGAGGGGTTTTGATGTGAATGTCTTGGGGGCGTTGTAAGTGTTGATTGATGGTTTTGCTACAGATTTTCTTGCATGATTTCATCTCTAAATTGCATGATCTTTTATCCCCATTGTACGCAACCCAGGTGTTTGATAAAATATCCGGCTAAGGTTACTTGAGGAATTGAAGGTCCAATGCATATGTTAGGAGTTGAATAGTATTATGATGATTATATGATGATGGAATGATGATGAAACAATGGTATGCATATGATGTATAATGATGAGAGGAATTGAAGGTACATGATAATTTTTTGATGATGAGAGTATGGTATTCATGAGTTGATTTCATGGAAGGTTGCAACAGTGATGAAATTAAACAAAGCGAGGATTTGGTACCTCATTAACCAAAGTGAAGAGTTGGTACCTCATTAACCAAAGTGAGGGATTGGTACCTCATTAACCAAATGAGGTATTGGTACCTCATTGAACCAAAGTAAGGGGTTGGTACCTCATTGAACCAAAGTGAGGGGTTGGTACCTCATTGAACCAAGTGAGGGGTTGGTACCTCACACCAATATATGATTGTCTATTCTCACACATATGATATGTCCTATGCAAGCATGAGTTACTTATGCATTTTTACGTACATGCCATTTTGTTATACTATGCCTGTTGTCTATTGTATGCATTTTGATTATGAAGCCTATGTATTGTTGCATTACATCCCACATGCTTAGTACATTCCAAGGTACTGACGCATACTCTATGCCTACATGATATCACCATGTAGTAATTGAAGCCCCGCTTGAGCATCTCCACCCACGTGGCTAGTACGGTTTAACTCAAGCTTGTTGGTAAGTCCTCCATTCCGGGGATGTTGGTCTATGTTTCTTATGTTATGCAATGATTCCTTCTTCCTTATTGCTATTTTGACTATGAGGGTGAGCTCGGTTGCTTTGTCTTGGCCCCCGCTAAGACTCATCAATGTTATTTAAGCATTTAACTCTCTCTCACTCTCTCTCTCTCTCTCGCTTAATCCCATTTACCCTTGTTCATGTTTCTTATGATGTTTTATATTGCTTCCGCGACCAAAGATGTGTAATGATATGCTATGAGGCTTGTTTGGGGTTCCTTCGGGTTTCCCATTCGTCGGTCACGTCTAGGCCCTAGTCTTGGGTCTTGAAAATTAGGATTTATGGGAAATTAACTGCGAATATTAAATAATAAAATCCTAAGAACTTCAATACATAATTATACAGTATTCAATAGAAGAAGAATTGACTCAGGGAATTTGAAAACTAGATTCTTGCTTAATGCAATACTCATTTAAAATGGAAACTTAAACTATAGACAAACTCAATCAGATGCAATGATAGCCTTATATACCTAGAAGAGAAAAATATCTTGAAGAAACCTTTGGGTTTCACTTGAATATGAAGAACCTCAGCCTCTTCTTCAGGAAAACTTTTAATGCAAAATTTTAATTTTTTTTAGGGTTTTAGGCATTAATGGAAAGTTATTATGCTATATGGTAGGTCTAGAAAAGTTAATCAAGGGTAAAATATCAAAAATATCCTTTTGTGTAAGTCAAATAATCATAAAAATTAAAAAAAAAGACCTTTTGGTAAGTTTTGTCGACCAAATTGGCGATCTAGGGGTTCCACTGTCGAACCATTTGGCAATACGCCAAATAAAGACCACATATCATCCTTTTTCTAGTTTTATAAGCTTTCTCGGGATAATTTGATGATCATAATTGGTGGATCGCCAAATTATTTGGCGAGTAGTTGAATTTTTCAGTTTCGACAGGCTTTAGTAAAATGGTCATAACTTTTCATTATGAAAATCGACTAAGGAGAAATTAGATGAGTTGGAAATATAATTCAAAGATATTTAATTTTATATATTATAGGTCACCTAACTCATTATCTTCTGAGAGATGTGGTCATTTAAAGTTGAGCTTTGATGAACTCGTATTGAAACTTAGCCGATGAAAATATTTTGAACTTGTCTTGGCTTTGGGTGTCCCTTATGACCTCAAACCACATCCTACACACTTGAAATACTTAGGAAGGGACCTTACCATGTATTCACAACTTGAAGTTATTGGACCACAATATCATAGAATTTTATATCGAAACTCAATCGGTACGAATGGTTTCATCTCAACATTGTGGTAAAAGATCTTGTAACCTTAATTCATCTCAAATCTATCACCCCCCTCCCATATACCATTGGTATTTACACCTATATGCAAGTTGGGACCACTCAGTATAATCTCATACATATAATAAGAATGATCCAAATCTTAATTTAGGAAATTCTAAGGTATTACAATATCTCTCCTTGATATTATTCGTCCTCGAAAGATGGGTAAATTAGAGTGTACTCAATGTACAAATAAGGTCAACAAATCAATTTAGACTCGATTTCTCAAACATTCAAAACTCAAGAGTAAGCATCAACTTAACCCTATCACAATTAGTCATGAATCGTCAAAGAAAGGAACTGAAAGCTCACCAGTAGTAACATCTAACGGGCGCTCTTCATTTGACTGTTAATCATAGCATAGAGATGGCCTGTTACTCCATATGTCCTAGTGATATTAACTTTTTGATTACCTTGAACCAATGGGGTTATAGAGAGTTGGGCCTTGTCCCCCTTAAAGGAACCCAGGGCCCATATTTTTCTCCAATCATTGTTTTTCCCCCACATCGGACACTCTTTCTGGACATGGACCATTTGACCACATTTTTAGCAATCATTGGTGCCTACTCGACATTCTCCTAGATGAGACTTTCCACACTTACCACATGACATCTTCCCACTAAGGACTTGTGACTATTTTCCTAGGACTAATAAGAACCTCGTGCTTTGAATTTTTTACTCTTATATGATCTCTGATCTAGTTTGGTTCTGGATAGCTTGGCCTTGTTGGTTAGTTGCTCCTCCCTATTCTTCTTCTTGTCATCTTCCACTTGTTGAGCATAGACCATGAGCCTAGAAATATTCATATCTGAAATCAACAATGATGTTTTACACTCCTTCTTGACATGCTTGCACAATCTAGAGACGAACTTCCTTATCTTAGACCTCATAACTAGGATCATCATCAAAGCATATCCAAATAACTAATTGAATTAAAGACTATACTCCTTCACTGTCATCTCCTCTTGCTTTAAGTTTACGAACTCTTCTGCTTTCTCCTCCTTTAACTCTCTTTGAGAAAAGTGGTCAATGAATGCGCTCTCAAATTCATCCTATACCACAGGGTTAACATCCCCACCAGGAATCTCCTCCTACTAATTGTACCAAATGTTTGCAATATCTTTAAGTTGATAAGATACAAGCTCAACTCTCTCAACATCGATAGCATGCATGACCTTTAGGACTTTCCATATCTTGTCAATAAAGTTCTGGGATTCCTCTTCAACTTTGGACCTTATAAAGACTGGAGGGTTCATCATCAAGAAATCTCTAATCCTTGTAGTAGTTGATAACTCATGAGAACTAGAGCTAGGGGTTGGGATACTCCCGTGACTAGTGTAGGCAGGTACTAATTGAGTGAGCATTGCAATGGCTCCTCTAGACTCAATTTCAGAAGTAGGAATAGTAGTAAGAATTTGGGAAACTTGGGTGGACTGTGGAGTAGTTACTTGAGGAATCATAGTGAACTATGAGGGGTGGCCTCTAGTCCTCACCCCTGATTGAGAAGGCACCTCAGATGGGGGTATCTTGGTGCTAGTGACATTCCTCTGACTGGCAGTATGTTTGGGAGGCATGATCTGCAGTTGCATAATGCATGAGTTAAAAGAGGACCTTCATAGGATTAGAATTCATGACATGAAATTTAGAATATAAAAGAAGTAAGACAATTAATGTCCTATAGCCTTCTTATTATGGATGTAGCGCACTTCACACCAATAATAAAGAATCTACTAGATACGACTTCATAGACTCCCTAGGACACTTCAACATTATGCTCTGATATGAAGTTCGTCAAGCCTCGCTAAGGTACCCTAGGTATGGCTGGTACTCAGAAACCATTGTTGGTTCCCAAGCAAACCACTGTCAATTTATTTATTCAATTGGTGGAAAACTTAATGAAACAAAAGAAAGTACTCAAGTGGGAGAACTTTTAATGCAAAACTTTAATGTATTCAGGGGTTTATGCATCAGTGGGAGGTTATTAGGCTATATGATAGGTTTAGGAAATTTAATTAAGGATAAAAGGTTAAAAACATCCTTTTGGAAAAGTCAAATAATCATCAAAATTGAAAACAAATGACATTTTAGTAAGTTCCGTCGTCCGAATCGATGGTCTAGGGCCGAATGGAACATCATATCACCATTGTTTAGTTTTCTAAGCTTTCTCAAGATAATTTGGCAATCAAAATTGGAGGATAGACAGATTATTAGGTGAATCATCGAATTTTCTAATTTTGGCAAGCTTCGGTAAAATGATCATAACTTTTTACTCTGAACTCTAATTAAGGCGAAATCAGATACATTGAAATCTAATTCAAAGGTATTTAATTTGACATATCATGAGTCGCCTAAGTCATTATTTGCTGAGAGATATGACCATTTGAAGTTGACCCTTCTATGAACTCGTACCAAAACTTTGCCGAGGGAAATGTTTTGAACTTACCTTGGCTTTGGGTGTTTTTATGACCTCAAACCATATCCAACACACTTTAAATGCTTAGGAAATTCCCTTACCATACACTCACAACCTTGAAGTCTTTGGTCACGCAATTGCATTGAATTTCATATCGAAACTCAATCGATTCAGGAGATTTCATCTCAATTTTGTGTTAAAGGATCTTGTGACCTTATTGAATCTCAAATCTATCATCCCCTTTGTACAATTTGTAGTAATACCTGTAGAGAAGTTAGAACTACTCGATATAATTTCATTCATATAAGAAGAACGGTTCAGATCTTAGTTTAGAAAATTCTTAGGTGTTACAAGTTCACTAAACAAGGAATGATCGACGACAAATATCTCTAAACAATCTAATAGACTAATGATTAATCCAACTCAACCTAATAAGGAGTATTACATAAGTCAAGAATAAGTCACACAAATAGCTAGCTAACAATTCAATACTAGATAAGCACAACTATAATCAAATAAGAATCATCCGAACGCTCATAGCCCCACAAGGTATTATCAGAAAATATATCTCAATCGATCTTTTATAGATTGGGACATCAAACAATAACCAATTATGCTAGTGATAGATGATGCATATGAATGCAAGATATATAATAGAACTGTCAAAAACCAGTGTCATCAATAATAAGGTGTATAGATCCACCCCGATTCCTAGCCTGCCATGTAGGATCTATGCAACTCCCTCATTTGGTATAATGGTACTCACGATCAGAGGGCCCCATAGGGATTGCAGGTAATTTGTACACACTTTTTTAACCTGATAGGCCTTATAATAACTCGTCTCTGTTGAGTTACTGGAGGAATAAGATGTCATATTAATGCAGAAAAGAGAGATAACATCTCAGCTAGTCAAGTAAAAGTTGAGGACATCCCAGATGCCTCGATTGTCACAAAAAAAAGTACGTCCTTGATGCTTCATAAGTAATAAAATTTGATAACTAAGTGATCTAGGTGATAAGATTCCTGTTTAAAACGAACAGTATGAAAATGGTTCTTTTTGTGCATAATAATGATATCAATACATGATCTAGGCTCGCACTACAAAACACGTAAGATTGGATAATAATGAAATCTATGTCATCAACAATATCTAAACAAAACACATAAAAGTAGAAAATTAAATGACACTGCCACACTATAAAAATAGAGAGAACTAATTTAGGGTCCAATTGCTCCTCGAACATGGCCTCGGGTCCAACAGTATGATAACAACTCAATAAAGTATAATAAGTGAACGAATTAAAAGAGCTCCAAAATCAATAAGAAGAGCAAATTAATTCAAGGAATAACACCTTATTCTAAAATCACATCACTCCAGTCTCCAATCGAGCACAATTAAGCTAAATCTATAACTACAATGAGCTACTAAGTTCTCAAGAACTAGTACTAGACACACTGTACCAAATCCAACCTTATCAAGACTAGGATACAATTACCCAAACGATAATATATATATATATATATATATATATATATATATAATTCTAGCCT
>JAOTQR010076717.1:33100-46068 GCA_025774065.1 Solanum ossicruentum
AGTGCTAATCCTAATAAGGATAATCACACTAAGTCATTCTACAAGAAAGAACTTAAGCCTAAGCTAAGAATTTCACGAAACTACATTAGTTTAAGACTCAATCGAAAATCAAGAAAAGCAGGAGAGAGGGAAGCAATTCTAATAGTTGGTAAATACCAACTTAACTCACATATAATTTGTACTAAATATTTTCTAAGAAATCTTAATCAAGAAAGTAGACCACAACCTACCTTGAAACCAATCATGCATGCTCCAAATTCATTGTCAAAAGCTAACCACTTTCAAAACCCTTCAAATATTGTCACGCTAATAAAATACCAATCATCACCTCCATACGAATGTTTTGATATCAAAATTGTAACAATTGGAGACAAACTCAAAATTGAGTCTAAAATGAGATTATAGAATCCAAGCAAAAAATTATGAAATTGACCCCTTCAGAAGATTCATTTTACCTTTTCTAACTTGAGTCCCAAATGAAACATTTTACCTATTTTCCTTATTCATCAGGGCACTCATTCCTTCCTATTCCAGAGTTGAGGCATTAGCAATCAAATGGTCGTCAAAGTGGACAAGTTTTAAAGACTCTTGTCGCTGAAACGATTCCTAGGCAGCAAAAGAGACAACCACTTCTTTAAAGTCTTCCAATAAAGCAGTTCTTAGGCCACAAAAAGGCTATCGCAAAAGCGGTCAAGGATAGAAAAATGATTGCACCAATGCTAGTGCTAGCAAAGGTTAAGCTTTTATTTGATGGTCCAAACTCTCCAAAATTTTCATGCATGCAAATCATATATCAAATCTGATTGAAAATCATATTTTGAACTTAATAGAATGGATGAAACAACCATTAGACGTTGTTTACTAGAAATGTTGATAAAAGTCAACACTACAACTATTACAAAAATAATAATCAAGTGCTCAAAAAGAAGATTTTGAGATCGAAATCATAGGTCCTACTAGATCATTCAACATTATAGAGCTAACACGCTGACGAAATTCTCATCTAAGCACGTTTGTAAAAAAAATATTAATCAAGATCAAACTTAGGCCAAAACTTAAAAATTAAAATGCCTAATGGCTCAAACTCGCACTGGAAAACTCAGAATTCGAGCCAACCATGCTAGTAGCCTAAAATGATCCTTTTAGATTCCATTTTGGGGTTGTTTTCCTAGAATTTTCATCGAAGTCACGTTCAAATTTCAAAATCTCTAAAACACAAAACTGTCATTTTGCATCGAAGTAAATTTGAATTTACTTTTTGCTTTTTTTTTTTTAGTGATTTTTAGCTTTTACGCTCTTTTTTAATTTTAAAAGTGTTAGTAATACAAAAACAATTTTTAAGTACTTTTCAAAACTGAAAAGTATCAAAACAATTAAACATTAAAATTAAAACTTAAATATTATTAATTTTTAACTTATAGGTCTCTTAAAAAAACTCGATCCAAACCGCGTCATATCAATTCATAAAAGTGCGATAATGTTCTCCTCCAACATATTTTATAAAGGAATTTATGTAAACTATGTTGTTGCAGAACAAAAGTAAAAGTAGTGCCTTCCCTCATTTCTAGCAAGTAAAAGATATTTTAATAAAAAATTATCCTTAATTAAATTAATAGTATCTATTTGATGTGGCTTTTCAGTTGTATAAAAGTTCATATATGTTAAATAATAATAACTAATTTCTTTTTGATTAGGTAAAATATTATGTCACTTGATTGGGTATATAAGATAGTGTTGAATAGAGCATGGATAAATAGTGCTTATATCAGCAGAATGTTGATATTAGTCATGTTAAAATTACTTTTTATATATATATTTTAATTTAGTATATTAAAAATACATACATTGCATATATTTATTTTAAAAAATATTTAATTATAAAAATATTCTCTACAAATATGATGAAAAAAATAAAAAAAAATTTAAAGATAATTGTATCTTTAATCATGCTAATGTATGCATTACTAATATCAAGATTTGTTATGTATTAGTTATAGTGTTACATATACACAAAACCTTATCTCTAAATTTCATTTTGACACTCCAACTTTATTCTACTTTAGTTTAATCCTAAAACTCCTTTTCTCAATTTATATTGTTTATTTTTCTCTTTAGTTAGTCCCACAAAAATAATATATTTTTATAATTGATAATAATTTAATTTTAAATATTTATTTTATTCTTAATAAAATAATATATCATACAAATATTTATTATTTATTTTAGATTATATATTTTTTAGATCAATGTTTTCTTTTTTATATTTTTTATCAAATTAAACTAACTCATCTAAAATAATAGGAATAAAGTATAATTTAACCCAATAATGTTCCCAAATTTAACCCAATTATCGATGGCTCTTCATCATTTAAAGACTATACAATCATGTTTTGAGGCCCAATTTTATCTACCTCTTATATATACTCTAAAATAAAAATTAAGAGATAAAAGTATGACATATATTTTTTAGAGAATCATAATAAACATGTATATTTGTCTACCTTTGAAAGTTAAGATTGTGTTTGCCGTTGTTGAAAAGAAACTTCGATTTCAGTTTTTGTGTATTTTAACGTAATTTAAGAACATTATTTTGATTACTATCTAAAAAAGGAAAATAATAATATAAGATAAAATCATAAATTATACTTCTTTTCTTTTAACAAAAATGATCTACTTTTTTTGGTTTATTTTAAATATAATATTTTCTTTTTTTTCGTAAAACTTTAATTTTAACTATCAAGTGATATGTTCAAGATCATAAGATTAAAAGATATTTTAGTATATTTAACATAATTTTCATTTAGAATTACAAGATTAATTTTTTCTTATTTTCTTAAATATCATATCAAGACAAATTAGATTATTCTTTGAAGGAGTATTTATTTTGTCAAATTTACACGCAGAAGACCGATGACTTTAATTTTTGATGTCCGTGATATTTTTAGTTCAATTAAAATCCACAAGAACAAATATATGAATTCATTATGAGAATTTTTTTTTAGGTATGATTTTATTTAAAAGATGCACATATATCTTAGAGAGAGTTAAACAGAAAAGGAGAATAGATGAAGGAAATAAATGGGTAAGTGTAATACCCCATATTTGAATAAAGGCAAAGTGGATATTTAGTCAAAACTTAAAAGAAAAAAGGAAAAGAATTGGATTTAAAGTCTTTAGGTCAACATCCACCAAAGTGTTTTAACCTATGGTAAAAAGAAGGGATTTTGAAGAAATACTTCTTTAGCTTTCAAAGACAAGCTCTGTATAGTAAAAAAAAAAAAAAAAAAAGAGAAAAGAGATAGATCATGTCAATTTCAAGTCCTTCAAAGTGCGTGTTAAGAAGTTTTGGCATATATTTGGACTTCACTGACCTCCATCAAGGTAATATAAATTTTGTTCTTTGACATGCGTATCATTATATATGAACTATCAAATAGATTTGGGTTAACTGGTATTACTGCAACTTAAAAAAAATGAATTTTATGAGGAACTTTAAGAAGTTTGTAATTCAAAGCTTAAAAACGGAAAAGTTTTGGGCAAAATCTTAAGCAGAAGCATTAAGGAAAGAAAAATTTAAATACTTTTGAGAGCTATAGTGTGCGATAAGCCTATATCGAGTTTAGTTTCTCATTGATTTGAGTATCAGTTCAAGCAAAAAACTGGATAAATAAATTGTATGAATAAGGTGAAACTGGTGCATATTGGACCAATTGATTTACTCAAAGAATAGGTGCACATTATTTGAGTTAGAATCAAACATAAAATCTCAAGGGATGGATCTTTTTTTTTAAAAAAAAAATAGGTATCAAATAAGATAAACAAAGAAATTTAACTTGGGATCGATATGATGTGATTATAGATTGATCGAAGTAAGTCATACGGATGGCTTGAGATGAAGATTTTGGTATTTCAACAGAAGTATTGTGAGTAATAATCTTAACCCAATTTGTATTTTACAAGTTTTATGATTTTTACTTGATCTATAAAGTAAATGTGTTACTGAATATTTGAATTTGTCTGTGGGACAAGTCCTTTACTTGATTTGATACCGAAATACCTATTTGAGATGATCTTATTTTTACAAAATAAGTATATTGATGATTGAGATTATTACTATTTAAAAGACTTTGACATTCTATAACACCCCTTAGTTTCTTCCCATCCGATCTAGTTGAGTATATGCAGAGGATTGCTGAGAAAATGACTGAGGAGAAATGCAAAAGCAATTTACGAGAGAGCTTTATGAGTCGTGGAAAGGTTTACGACTCGTAGACCGGGGTTTCATATGAAATTCCAGTGTCTTAGACTGCAGGTTCATCTTTTATGAGATGAAATTTACGATTCGTAAATCATATTACGACTCATAAGATAAGATTTCGTACTAGATTCCAGTGATTCAGGTTTCAAGATCCTCCAATTCACGAGATGGGTTTACGACTCGTAGAGCAGGTTACGACTCGTAAAAAGGAGTTTCATGGTAAATTCCAGCAACTCGAGATTTTTGGGACTTTCACTTTATGAGAGGTGTTTATGACCCGTAGAGTACTCTACAACTCTAGACGAGGTTTCATAGACCTAGTCGACAGTTTAATGAGGGTAATTTCATCTATTCCACTATATATTCCATTAAACCCTAAATTTTTTGGCTTGATTAAAGCTTGAAAGCATAAACCCTAAGGGCATTCATTACTCATTCCACACCTTAGGTTTTCTTGAGAGTCAGAGGAGAGGAGGAAGAAGCTAGGGTTTTCACTCAAGAGCAAGGGTTGAGTTAAAGATTGATTTCCCTTCATTCTCGGGTATGTAAGGCTTACCAAAGTGTGAAATTTCTTTCTTCACATGCCCTTTTCTATCATCTTGAGTATAGATTGGAGAAGAGTTGATCTTTGAGAAATTTCAACTATATTTATACTATATCTTTACATTCATCTTGATTGACCTATTTTACTACACGAGATAATTGCTAAATTGCATGAACATTGACATGGGATTTGCCATGTATTTCATACTTGATAGCATGAACCCTAAATCAAATGATTTTATGAAATTCTATTTATATCATTGAATATTTGAGTTGATGTAAAGTGAGCATTTAGAGTTGAGTAATTTGACCATGATTGAGTATGAAAAACATTTTGCATTGAGTCTTATATATTACTACACATAAATATCATGCTTGCATTGTATAGTGAGTAAATTGAGTGAGTCTAAATGACCGTTTGAGTCTGAGTTAAACTTGATGACTTGCATTGATTGAATGTGTTGATGAATGACCGAGATGAGTTGAGTTGAGTTGAGATACCCTAAAGGGGTTGAGTTTTCAGTAGATTGATGAGTTGATTAAGGAGTCGAGCATATTTTAGTCTTGGGAGGAGTATCGAGCACCAAGCAGGGGCGAGTGCACTTCTATTTTGACCTATAGAACTACGTTGCCAATGCAGGATTCTCGTTACAGCTAGTCTGCGACTCTAGTCTCGCAAGTGAACATTTACCCTGGAACCAAGAGAGAGTTGATCGCCCTTTTCCGTGGCAAGTTAAGGGAGGGAGTGGCAATGATGCTGAATTGTTGTGTATCACTAAATTATAGGTGGTGGGATGAGGATGTCGACAAAAAGAAACTCCCAAGCAACATTGATTAAGCATGATGTTTTAAAATGAGTCTATTTCTATTGATCTTACTTTTAAAAGCATGATTTATACTAAACTTGCATAAACTGATTGGAGCATGAGTTGTGGAGTCGAGGTGAGTGAGTGAGCCTCGAAGTCTTCCCTGAAAATTTTCAACACCTTCTACATTTCTATAAACCTTTGTGCCAACCCGCCTCAATAAAGTACGTGTTCCTAAAGGAATATAGTTATGGCATTTCTTCAAATTACCTACGTCGGTTGCCTTAAGCTTTCAGTTCTGCACAAAGCGCAGGCTAAGCCACCCTTTTTCAAGCTTAGTAAGCTTTGCTTTTCTTAAGCTATTTTACATACCAATATATTCTAAGTATTTATGTCCATTTGGTCCTGCATCATTTTATGATGCAGATACAGGTGATAGAGGGTTCCAACATGCGCACTGTTGAAGTCTAGATTATGTAACATCTCCGAGTTGGTGAGCTCTCCTTGCATTCCGGAGAATCCCTATTTATGTTCTTACTTCTGTTAAGTACTTTCTTTTCTTATCGATGAGTAGAGGCTTCATAGACCTTGAGTAAAGAGTATTGAGTAATAATGTATGAAAACTTATTTTCATTTATAAACTATGATACAACAGAGTTATACACTTTATTTTCCTACTTGCATATGAAGTCTTTACATTCTGAGTTCTTTCTTCCACTGTCAAGTTGATGTGATGATGAGGCCAAGTGGTTCGCTCAGTCTCCAAGTGCCGGCTACGCCAAGGGTACCCTCCCGGGGCGTGACACATTTACCTGAGATATAAGTACTTTTACATGTAATTTTATTAAGTTGACATGATATGATTGCAAGATTTACATGTTTTGCACCACTTTGAAAAAACTTATATGGTTTATAAAGAAAAGTTTTCAATGGGAGTAGACCTTAATGAATCCATAGCTAACGACGGGTTCGTTAGAACTGGTGCACCTTGTATTTATCAATTACAAATTAATCCCTCGCCAGTGGGAAGGTAGAACTAGCATACCGTTATCAATATCCCTCGAGAAGGGATTTATTCAAATAAGATTTACATTTGCCGTCTATTCTTTTTTTCATGGCTCAAGCCTAGGACCTAGACGTGACACGGTGCATGGGGAACCCGAAGGGACCCCAATCAAGCCTCTTAACATATCATTACACATCCTTGATCGTGGAAGCAATAAAATACAACAAGAGGTAGCAAATGGGGAAAAACGGGGATAAGGGACAGTTATCATATCATAAACCTCAAGAGTCAAGAGAGAGTCAAAGCTTATAGCATAATACAAACATGTCCAATAACACACCTAAAACTTGGATACTTAGCGGGGGCCAAGACAAGCTACCGGGCTCACCTTAACAGCCAACATATGCATAAAAGATAGATAGTCTTAGAACATAGTATTAGATCATAAGCATCGTCCCCGAATTTGAGGACTCACCAAAGAGCTTGAGAGATGTAGTACTAGCCACGTGGAGGAGGATGATCAAGTAGGGCTCCGGTTCCTTCATGGTAACATCATATGGGCATAGAGTAAGTTTTAGTATATTTGAATGTACTAAGTATGTAGGATGCAATGCAACAAGAGATAAGTATCATAACAAAATACACAATAGTAGGCAATAGATAACGTATTAGCAATATGGCATGTATGATCAATACTTAAGTAAAACATGCTTACATAGAATATAACACAAGGTGTAAGAAGAGACCAACATCATAAAACTCGTCAAACCCCTTTGGTGGATCATATCACCCTACACCTCTGGTGACCGAGGTACAAACCCCTCGACATGGTTATCAAGGTACGAATCCCTTGATTGGACGGTGGCTAGTCGCACCCGACCACCCCTTGTGATTGAGGTACTAACCCCACAATCTAGTTATCAAGGCACTAGCCTCTTGATTGACTATCAAGGTACAAACCCCTCGACATAGTTACCCTGGCTTTTGTCCCCCCGAGTCGGGCATGGTCACATTCAAACACTATATAGGAGAATATCATATACATACGTTCCTTTCATCATCATACAGTCATTCAACTCATAAGACATGCATTGGACCTTCAATTCCTCAAAAACAATAGCCAAACATTTTATCAAACACTTGGCAGATGTGTAGTGCTAGTGTAAAACCATGCAATTTAATAGTGTAATCATGCTAGAAAATTCCATGTAAAACCATGTATATACACTTGGTAACATCCTCAAGCAATATACATCAAAACCTTTTATCAAATCTCAAAATAGATCTTGGATTCATAGCTCAAAACCTGCTAAAACAATCATTATTTCATGAAATCCCAACATAGTGTGCAGTGAAATTCACAATAAGTAAGTCCCATGAGTATATCAACTTTAAATCATGTAATTTTAAGTAAAAGGAAGCTTAGGCATCATGGATGAAAGGAAACCAAGAAAGAAACCTACATACCTGGACTTTGGAGAATCCTTGAAGAAGATTGGAGATGGAGACTTGAAGCTTGAATGAGAACCTTAAGATCCGGATGAGTTTTGGGACTTGAAATTTAAAGATGAAATATTGTCTAAGTGTTTGACAGAATATTTGGGAATGTTTTGAATGATATAAGGGTGAAATAAGGCTAAGTACAGGTATTTTCATGAATGAGAACATTTAGGCTCAAGACCCAAAAGCCTTGGATCGGACATGAAAAATAGGCACAAAATATACTGTAGCATGCCCTTGGTGCGTCACGCTAGGGGCGCAGATCATTACTGAAAATCGTATTTTTACGATTTTGAAATTTTGCTACGGTTTCTCTTAAATTGGGGTTAGATGCATCTCCCACTCAATTTGACCTCCTGAACAAGAATATGAAGTCAGATTTTTAATATCACGCACGGATTTTGAGATATATGGAAATTACGATTTCGGGCACTTTTTAGGCATACTTTCGGGTACTTTTTGGGTCGTTTCAGTATCTCCCCCTTGGGAACATTCATTCCCAAATGTCAAAGAAACATATATGAGAAGAGTAATCATGAAGAAATCATCCCCAACAAGAAAGCAACAACATACTTAAAACCATTTTCAAAATCTCAACATAAGTGTAAAATCACCATGAACTTTGTCAATATAGACATAAATGCATGCAAATGATGTAGGGGCTGGAACATAAAATGTGAAATCACGTAAAGACTTAGAATTAGGATCTTAGGCTTGAGTAGGATGGAAGACATAAGGGTAATGCTTTTGCACATTTGCTTCGGCCTCCCAAGTAGCACTTTCGACTTGTTCAATCCTCCAAAGGACCTTAATGGAAGCAACATCCTTGTTCGTCAACCTCTTCACTTGCCTATCCAAGATCTCTACTGGAACCTCTTCATACGTCAAGTTATCTTCAACTACTCCACCACATCAAGAGGCATAATAGCATTAGGATTACCCATACACTTCCTCAACATAGACACATGAAAGACCGGATGAACCAACTCCATTTCACTAGGTAAATCCAATTCATAGGCTACCTTGCCAATCCTCCTCATCACCCTATAAGGACCTACATATCTAGGACTCAACTTACCCTTCTTACCAAAACGAACCACACCCTCTATGGGTGACACCTTCAAATAGACCAAATCACCAACCTTAAACTGAAGCTCCATCCTTCTCACATTGGCATAAGACTTTGGGCTGTTTTCAACCTTTTATCTAATCATTCTTACCTTATCCATAGCATCCATGACCAGATGCGGACCAAAAAAAGCCATCTCCCCAAGCTCAAACCACCCAACCGGTGATCTACAACGTCTGCCATAGAGATCCTCAAAAGAAGTCATTCCGATGCTAGAATGATAGCTATTTTTATATGCAAACTCAATCAATGAAAGATGATCATCCCAACTACCCTTAAGCTCCAATACACAAGCCCTAAGCATCTCCTCAAGTGTTTGGATAGTTCTTTTGGCTTGGCCATCCATTTGAGGGTAAAAGGTCGTACTAAGCTTTACCTTGGTTCTAAGGAAGGACCACTAAAAATGTGAAGTGAATTGTGAACCGCAATCTGATATGATGGACAAAGAAACCCCATGTAATCTCACCAAGTCATGAATATACAACCTAGAATAATCTTTAGCCCCATATGTAGTCTTAACCAGTAGAAAGTGAGCCGATTTTATCATCCTATCAACCACAACCCAAATGGAATCAAAACACTTTTTCTAGTCTTGGGTAACCCAATAGCAAAATCCATATTAATCTCTTCCAACATCCAAGTAGGAACTCTATATCTTGGGTTAGGCCACCTGGCTTTTGATGTTCGAGTTTGACTTGTTGGCAACTATGGCAACAAGATACAAATTTGGCAATATCGCTCTTCATGCCTCCCCATCATACACCTCTCTCAAATCTCTATACATGTTAGTAGACCCGGGGTGAATAGAGTAAGAAGAAACATGAGCCTCATCAAAAATCTTTTCCTTCAAGCCATCAACACAAGGCACACATAACCTAACTTGGTACCTACGGGCACCATCTCCCCCTTGGGAGAAAACGTCCACCTTGCCATCTTTTACCAATGCCTTCAGTTCTAACAAGTGGGGTCTTGCTTAGCTTTCACCTCCTCAACCAATAAAGATTTATAGCCATCAACAACAACAACAACACCATCATCACCCCTTTCCAACCTACCGCACAATCTAGCCAACCGATGGACCTCCTTAGTGACCTCTATGCTACCTATAGACATCCTACTCAAAGCGTCCACCACAATATTATCCTTACTTAGATGATAATGCACACTCATATCATAATCCTTAAGAAGTTCTAACCACCTTCATTTGTCTTAAGTTGAGAATTTTTTTGAGTGAAGACATATTTGAAACTCTTATGATCGCTGAACATATCAATATGCACCCCATACAAATACTGACCCCAAATCTTTAATGGAAATACAACGGCGGCTAACTCAAGATCATGGGTAGGATAATTCTTTTCATGCACTTTGAGTTGTCTAGAAGCATAAGCTATCACCTTCCCATTTTGCATCAGAACACAACCCAAACCAATCCAAACCAACCCAGGAAGCATCATAATACACAATGAATCCCTCTAACTCTTCCGGTAGTGACAATATAGGAGCACACACAAGCTTATCTTTCAATGTTTGAAACTCTTTTCACACTCATTGGTCCACACAAATTTGGCTTTCTTTTGAGTCAACTTTGTCATCGAAGAAGCAATAGAAGAGAATGCATTCACAAACCTCTGATAGTAACCCGCTAAGCCCAAGAAGCTCCTAATATCTGACGGGGTCAATGGTCTTGGCCAATTTCTAATCACATCCGTCTTCTTAGGATCCACCTTAATACCATCCCCTCCACCACATGACCTAGAGAGGTAACTATTTTCAACCAAAATTCACACTTCTCATATTTAGCATACAATTTCTCTTCCCTCAATCTTTGTAGCACTATCCTCAAATGTCTCATATGCTCCTGCTCACTATGGGAATAGATCAAAATATCATTTATGAAGACCACAACAAACGAATGAAGATAGGGTTTGAAGACCCTATTCATAAGATACATGAAGATAACCAGTGCATTAGTCAACCCAAAGGACATCACAACAAACTCATAGTGCCCACACCTAGTCCGAAAAGCAGTCTTAGGAATATCACACTCCCTCACCTTCACTTGTTGATACAAGACCGAAGACTAATCTTAGAAGTGGCTAGCCTCATACAATTGGTCAAACAAATCATCAATTTTTGGAAGACGGTACCTATTCTTAATGGTGACCCTATTAAGTTGCCTGTAGTTAATATACATTCTAAGAGACCCATCCTTCTTCTTCACAAACAACACTGGCGCACCCCAAGGTGATTGGCTAAGCCTAATAAAACTCTTCTCCAACAAGTCCCTCAATTTCTCCTTCAACTCCTTTAACTCCGTCAGGGCCATACGGTAAAGGAGAATAGGAATAGGTTGGGTGTCAGGAGGAGGTCTATACTAAAATCAATTTCCTTTTTGAGAGGAACACCGAGAAGGACATCTGGAAAGACATCAAGAAACCCCTTTACAATCAGAACCAACTTTATGGGAAGGACTTTAGACTCCACACCCTTAACCCTCACAAAATAATAAAGACACCCCTTAGCGATCAACTTATGAGATTTAATGCAAGAGATGAATCTACCCTTGACCACCACTTCATGACTCTCCCACTCAAGAACAGGTTTATTATGGGATTGGAATTTGACCCTATGGGTTCTATAATCAATAGAGGCATAGAATGCATGCAACCAATCCATCCCAAGAATGACATTAAAATCAACCATACCCAACTTAACAATATCATAAGGCAATATTTTATGCAAGGTGCAAATGAGACAATTTCTCTAGACCTTTTAGCAACAATAGATGACACCAATAAGAATAGGCACCTCATATGACTCACACAACAATTCAGGCTCAACATGAAACTTTTTGGCAACAAATGAGGTAACAAAAGAAAGAGTAGCACCTGGATCAATCAATGCATACACATCAAAATTAAAGACTTTAACATACTAATAACAACATCGAGCACCTCATCAACCCTTTCCCTCCCATGCAAATCATAAACCGATTGTGCCTTGGGGCATGACCTTGTTGACCATCCCTTCCCAAAGAAACTGCATTAGCACCATGTAGATGAACATCTTCACCCTTGTTGGAGTTTACGAGGACATTCAATCTTTTTGTTATGAACTTCTCCACACAAATAACATACATAAGTGTCTCTCAAACATAGGCCCCCATGGCCCTTACCAAATTTAAGACACACACCATTAGGGACCATACCCCCAACACCTTGGGCCCTTGGAAAGTCATTGGCAAACCCCCTATAAAAAGCATGAGAAAACCCTTAGCCTTGTTGGAACTGGCCACCCTTTTGACTTTGGAACCAATCCCCAAAGCGGGCCCTCCGAGCCTCACAACCCCTCCTCTTCTTCAACTTTTCCTCCTCCATTTGCTCGGCATAGGTCATAAAATGATACAAGTCCATGTCACTAATCAACACAGAGGACTGGCATTCCTCACTCACCAAGTTGGAAACTGTCACGCCCCAAACTCTCGTTAGGGCAGACTAGCACCCGTTGCTGATAAGGCTCGGGAGAACCAACTTGTGTCTATGTGGTTTCTATACATACTATGAGGGGTTTCTACGTTTGATATGACTTTAATAAGATAAACAGTGATAACAAGCCAAAAAGAAATGCATATGACTACGCCGTTGGGGCCTCAGTGTCTATAGTACGAGACATGACTTCACTTTGCTTTACATAGTCTACAAAGCCTCTAAATAAAGAAAAACA